>JAODAL010064557.1:0-18662 GCA_025379985.1 Phyllomedusa bahiana
GGGGGTAAACGAAAGGCAAATGGCTACGGAACCTTTCACAAAGGCACGGGGCAAAAAGATCCAGCGGGAAGTGACGTGGGTCCAAAACTTAAATAGAGGCAGCGCCCGCCAATTAGCCAAGTACCGGCGCACTGTCCCTTTAAATCTACATGAACGAGCGCACGCTAGGGGGTGCACATGCGCATTCCGGCCAGCAGGGAACGCGGACCGAACGGGAGCGCGGTCAGGTGAGGAGACGGGGCGGATGCAGCCACGGGCGACAGTGGGACCCGCGGCGGCACCCGTCCCCGCGGGGGACCTGCTGCGGGGGACACGGGTGCGACCGCGGTCCGTGGACCGGACCGTGGCGCAACCCGTTACAGACTTATTAGGATATATCTCCTTGTACCTGTCTATACTGATCTTTTTTGTATACCTGTTTTTTGAATTGGGATTAGTCCCTATTAGTTTGGATTTAGTACTTTATCACACATTTTTTAATGTCTATATAAGTTATATTTTAGGAGGTTGGGACCATTTTTTGTTTTTTTGCATTTCTCTTGGTCTCTTGTGGACCTTTTTTTCACTTATCTGAACTGTTTGGGAAGTGAGTAATAAATTAGTGTGTTTGTAATCCATAAGACTTCAAACACAGTCATTGATTACTTACTTGAAACACCTTTCCGAACAATTTAGACAACTGAAAGAAGCTTGCTGGCAATAAAGGCAGTTTAATAGGAGCGCAGTTAAAACTGTACCTAAACTGTTTTTTTTTCTATTTTCACTCCTCTTAGACCAGCAGCAATCTTTCTTTAAAAGTGTGGACAACCCCTTAAGTGAGTGCCCTCTTCCTTGCCATAGCTATATACTTTACATGTTGTACCCAGTTTGTGGAGATGGAAAAGAGGTACATACAGTATTTTAGGTGTCACACTGCATCTATATAAATGCACTGTAGCATTTCTGCTCCCCGAGGACGGTTAAAGAGGAGCTTTTAATATTAATTAGCTTTCAATATGAAGGGAAAAGTAAATCAAGACTTTTACCAAATACAGTGCTGTTTTGATTTTGCTTTGTATAAAGAAGATTTTATCTATGCTAGTGTACACACATTTCTCTTAGTTACCGACCAACATTCCCTGCTCTTTCTCTTATCTGATTGTTACACAAGCTGCCACTCTACCATGGTGAGTCACTCCCTACTGAGTCTAATCACTAGCACAGGAGCTGGCTTACCTATGTTAATGACAAGTTTTGACCCTTAAAACTCTGTAGCTGTGTGCACTATAGATTATAAATCTCCTGAAGTCATGTGACTAACAGGAATAGCTAGGAATGGCAGAGTTGATTTGTCAATCACTCTTATAGAACCCGCTACGGCCTGATCAGGAATGAGTCTGAAGCTGGCTGTGGCTCTGTGAAACTGTATGGTGAAAAAACCTCTTTATTTCTAATCAAATTAACTCAAGTCAAGTTAGATTTAAATTAAGATGAGTGCTCAGAAGGGCTAGGGGGGCCTGCAGATTGAGCTATAGGGAGCTGTCTGTAGGATTTAGATTTAAACAGAATCAAGCAGCTTGCAAAGTATTGTAATTTTATATCACATAATACATAGAATGCACTAACAAAATGTATGCAATGGTTTCCTTAGACAATTAAAGGGTTGTACACCTCCCTTTTTAAAGGGGTTTTGCCAAGATCTCATTTCATACCTCTGTATCTACCCTCTTCAGCTCTGTATGTGTTTTGTATGAAGGGGGCGTGTGTGTTTTGTATGAATTGCATATCATGTAAACCCGCAGGATGACATACCAGGCCTTTCCTCTCTGTAGTCAAAGAAAGATCTGTTTATGTAAAGCATTTGTGTAGCTGGAGGTAAAGTTGTTTGCCTCCAGGCACAAGGTTTCCTAGGTTCGATCCTGCTGGTACCAAAGCTGTTTTTTTTTTCTCTTTATAAATGCACAAAACCTCATTGAGGTTTCTTTTTTATTTATTTGCACTGTTGACTAATTACTAAGAAGTACAGGGGAGGGGAGTAGATGACAGCACCTGGGGTTTAAACCCAGTAGTTGCCTGAGAAGAGAGGTGAGGGTCTGAGCATGTCTGACCAGGAGGAGGAGCTCTCAGCCTTGGTCATATCCCCCGGAGGACGAGCTGTAAACTATGGATCACTAAAGGAGCGCTAAAACAAAAACAAAAGAATTTTTTAATAATGATGAATGGTGAAAATGTTTGTTATTTCATTTGCAAGCTTCGGGTCAATTTTACTTCATGGCAAAAACCCCTTCAAGTATAAAGTCTGCTGATGGTCCTGTAATAAAATAAAAAAACCTATACTCACACCTGCACAGACCTTCATTCAAGCAATGCGTCTGCCAGTCCATTTCTCAGGGCCTTTTGTTATCTTCTGCCGACGGAAAGTTGGCTTGTGCTCACTGCAGCCACTTTTTTCACTTCAGCGGCCACTTTAAATTTCTCAATGTCTTTGGGAAGGGGTAAAAAGAGTTTTGTGTTGTTTTTTCTGCTGCCCTTGTTCATCTATTTTTTACCTACTATTTTTTAATTATACAGTCCTGCTTATGTAGAGGGTCCCCGCCATTATAAAGCTTTATTTTTAAATGATACTGATAAAAAAACACATTAGAATAATAAAGACAATAATAGTTTAAATTATAATATTAATATAACTCAAATAGGTGAACACTGGTCTCTTGTGTTAGAAGCACTGAAAATTGTCCTGATTTATGTGGTACCTTGGTGAGTTATGTTATAGCAATGTACTTGGAAATATTTACTTAAAAATTTACCTCTCTAGAAAATACCAGTAAAAAACAGTGGAATAACCCAAATCAGGACCCCCCAATTTGAGATAGCCTCCCAAAATTGCATTGAAATTATTTTTCTAGAAAAGTGGTGTTTCCCAGAAAGATTTCCAGTATTTGACAGAACCGAAAATCTGTCGCACATGGTCCAGATAAAAGGGTGGTCTTCTCAAATGGGTGGTGTTTTGGAAAGATTGCATTATGTGCAATTTAAATATATGTGAAAAGAGACTGAAAGGCCACAGGAAACCCGCACAAATACCTTTTAGATTTATTCTAAAAATATTCTGCTCTGCTCTATATTTTCAATCACATTTACTCTAAAGGGTTCCCTTTAATAATGACATACATACAGCTATATGAAAAACATTGTGGAGGTAAACGAGATTTGGTTGTGCACTCAGCCAGTTGTTAATGTCTCCTGAATGAAGAATTTTAAATACTTTGATCTCCATGTGTTGTGCTCAGCAGTTGTTACAAATTGACTTAATCCTGTATGTTCTACATTTCCCCTTCATCTGCATTCTGCAGCTATCATCATGATTAGAAAACATTTGTTTAGTGGGTTACATCATCTCAGAATAATATAGTATGCATTTGTTTTCTATTTATTTTTACTTTTTGTTATTTTTTTCCATCCATGTTATTACACACTAATTTCTTTTTTATTTATAATGTAAGCAGTATATCTATAGTGTTTGTTGTCTTTGTTAGATCTGTCTGCAGTTCTGTGTGTCGACCTGTGTGATGACGTCATCCTTACTAGCAGATAAGACAAACAGCAGGGAAGAGCAGGGCAGAGCAGATCAGTAACCTAGAGAAACATGAGTGAGAAACATAAGCCTCAGAGCTGGTAAAATCACTTTATCTCCTAACAAGAAAAATAAACAAAACAATATATTTGGAAAACTTCTTCATTTACTTTTCCCCTAAAAGCTAATTTTTGTAGTGAGGCAACCCCTTTAAGGATTTAAGGTTGTTGTTTTTTTTTAGAAACAGCGCCACTCCTGTCCATTGGTTGTGTTTATTATCACACAGACCTATTCACTTTTATCAAAGTCAGCTCCTTATTACAAAAGAGCATCTCTAAATCTGGATATTTAAATATTATCAAAGAAGTAACTTGAAGATCCTGGGCCCCTGTTTAGCAGCTCCACCAGCTCCCCCATCTCAGAATTAGATTTCATTTACACTAAATTGTCTGCCACCAATTCACATTAGAGAAGTCCCCTGATAAGGGGTGTGGCAGCAGTCTCTGTACAAGAATATGGTAGATAGTGAATTTGCTTTATTCATTCCCTAGCAACACCAGTTCTATGTGGAGATTCAGTGAAGAAGATGCAATGGATATGCTTTAGGTAGTTTATTGATTGTAGCATGAAAGATGACATAAAGAGGTCAAAGCAAATTATCTTCTCCACCTCTGTGCAACATGTCTGCTCCACATTAGAGATGCAGCAGAAATGTGACACAATGTGACCTCACAGAACAGTAGGAGCAGCAGAAAGCAAAGGCACAACTGAATTACAAGTATTGCTTGAAGAGTAGATGGGCACCAAGGGATTACTTTTAATGGACAACCGCTTTAAATTCACAGCAGTAATGGAACCTTCAGTATCTCCTTCTGACGAGTGGTGCTCAGCCAAATAGTAAGACTGTAGAAATCCGAAATGGTAGAAGAGATAAGACGGCACTCACCCGTAAAATATTAAATTCCTTTATTCACAACAACGGTATAAAAACAGACCGGAATGGATGGCCATAGAATGCCAACGATCGTACACACGCTTCCTCAAGGCACGCGCGAAACGATCGTTGGCGTTCTATGGCCATCCATCCCGGTCTGTTTTTATGTCGTTGTTGTGAATAAAGGGAAATTTTAAAATTTAAGGGTGAGTGCCGCTTATCTCTTCTACCATTTCGGACAACTGAATTACGTTTAGTATTCTTACATAACCATATACAAACAGTGGCCACAGGGTGGCAGCAAACACATCAAACATAGTATGCAAAAGATTTAACTAGAATATACATTTAATAAATGGTTAGGAATTGGAAGCCATAGGGAGAGCACCCTAATCATTCATTATATTAAAGGAGAGATTTTTTATGGCATATCATTATGATATACTGTACTTTCAAAGTCACCTATTCCAGGAACAGGCCCCCAAAAGTTACGGAGACGAATGGGAAGCTGTTCGGTTAGCACATTCTCCATTCTGTTGTTTGGAAATTTCTGAATAGTGGGGAACACCCTTTTTAAAAAAAAGGAGTGAAAAACCGAAAAAAAACCTCCTGAAAATAAAACAGCCAAAATTTTTTTAAAAATTTTTTTTTCCCAATCGGCAGTAAAAATATAACCCCTAAGGAAATCATTTTTTGGGGCCGGGTTTTAAAAACCCAAAAAAAAAAATTTTTTAAAAAAGACAAAAAAAAAATAAAAAAAAAATAAAAAAAAAAAAAAAAAACCAAAAAAAAACAACAAAAAAAAAAAAAAAAAAAACCAAAAAAAACACCAAAAAAAACAAAAAAACAAACAAAAAAAAAAAACAAAAAAAAAAAAAAAAAAAAAAAAAAAAAAAAAGAAAAAAATAAAAAAAAAAAAAAAAATTAAAAATGGTTTAAATAAAAACAAAAAACCAAAAAATTCAAAAAAAAAAAAAAAAAAAAAAAAAAAAAAAAAAAAAAAAAAAAGGAAAAAAAAATAAAAAAAAAAAAAAAAAAAAAGAAAAAAACCCCAAAAAAAAAAAAAAAAAAAAAAAAAAAAAAAAAAAAAAATAAAATAAACCGAATAATAAAACCACACCATGACCACATACACCAGCAAAAGTACGAAAAACAAACTGACCATTACGAGTATAAACCTTAACACAAAAAAAAAGGCCCAACAGGGTGGATCCCATGTACACAGGCTCTGCGGCTATAAGCGTTACAGAAAAATTATATCTAACTCACAGGAGACGTTCCTGAAGAGTGTTCTCTTTCTTTTTTCCCTTTTTTCCCCCAAAGCCCCCCCCCAACTCTTCACTTAAAATTTACAAAACAAACATTTTTAAGATCCCAATTTATCACACTTCTTACCAAATTCCCACGCTATACAAAAGCCCCATCTATACACCCCATATGGTAGCCATTAAAATCCCCGTGTAGCCATGTAGTAGCCCCGAAGCCAGTGATGCCCCCCGTAGCCAATAGTAGCCCCCTACCGAAGAGCCCCCCTGTAGCCAGTATCCCCCCGTGCCCAAAAATGCCCCCCTGAGCCGTGATGCCCCCTGTAGCCTGATGCCCCTGTCCATTTGAGTCCCCTGTAGCCCGTGTTGCCCCCCTTTTGCCCGTGATGCCCCCTGTAGCCAAAAGATTTCCCCTGTAGCCCGTAAATTCCCCGAGCCCCGTGATGCCCCTGTAGCCAGTAATGTCCCTGTACCCGTGATCCCCTTAGCCAGTAATGCCCCCTTACCCGAGATCCCCCTTAAACCAGTGATCCCCCTGTATCCGTGAGCCCCCCCTTTTAGCCAGTGATACCCCCTGGGCCGCAGATGCCCCCCGTAGCCAGTGATGCCCCCTTTTACCAGTAGATTCCCTGCAGCCAGTGAGCCCCCCTTAGCCCGGGATGCCCCCTTGTAGCCCCGTAGATGCCCCCCCGGGGCCAGCAGAGCCCCTAGCCACAATTCCCCCTCCTTGTCCCATATGCCCCCCTTGTAGCCAGTGATGCCACCCTTGTAGCCATGATGCCCCCTTGTACCCGTAGATGCCCCCGCAGCCAGTGACCCCCTCACCAGTGATTCCCCCTTTAGCCAGTATGCCCCCCTGTACCAGTGATGACCCCCCGTAGCCGTGATGCCCCCTTTACAAGATGCCCCTCTTATAGCCCGTGATGCCCCCCTGTACCAGTGATGCCCCCCTTTTTGCCATGATGCCCCCCCTTTTAACCAGTGTGCCCCCCTTTAGCCTGAGCCCCCTGTAGCCAGTGATGCCCCCTTATGCCAGTGATGCCCCCCCCGTACCCCTGATGGCCCCCCTTTTAGCCAGTGATGCCCCTCTTATAGCCAGTGATGTCCCCCCCTTTCAGCCAGAATGCCCCCCATTGTAGCCAGTGATGCCCCTTTATAGCCGTGATGCCCCTCTTTTATAAAAACCAGGATGCCCCCTGTAGCCAGTGATGCCCCCCCCTTTTGCCCGTGTGCCCCCCCTTTTGCCAGGGGGCCCCTCTTATAAGCCTTTGCCCCCCCCCTTTTAAACCTTGATGCCCCCCATTTAAGCCTGAGCCCCCAGAGCCAGTGATCCCCCCTTATAGCCCGGATGCCCCCTTTTCCAGTATCCCCCCCCTTGTGCCAGGATCCCCCCATTTGGTAGCCAGTGTGCCCCCCATGTAGCCAGGTTTCCCCCCCTTGTAGCCCCCTGATGTCCCCCTTGTAGCCCGGGTGCCCCCCGAGACAGTGAAGCCCCTTTATAACAGTGATGCCCCCCCTTGAGCCATGAGCCCCCCTTGGCCAGTGATCCCCCCCTACCCAATGAGCCCTCGTACCATGATGCCCCCCTTTAAACCAGGTGCCCCCCGTAGCCCTGATGCCCCCCTTATAGCCAGTGATGCCCCTCTAAAAGCCATGTGCCCCCCTTATAGCCATGATGCCCCCCTGTAGCCCTTTATTCCCCCCTTATAGCCCGGATGCCCCCATTTAGCCCGTGATGCCCTCATAGCCCGTGATTCCCCCCTTATAGCAAGTGTGCCCCCCCGAGCCCAATAACCCCCCCTTTACCTTTAGCCCCCCTTAAGCCCTGATGCCCCTGTAGCCAATGTCCCCCCTTTTAGCCGTAATTCCCCCCTTTTAGCCAGTGATGCCCCTTATAGCCAGTGAGCCCCCCCTTTTAGCCAGTGATGCCCCCCTTTTACCAAGTGATGCCCCCATTATAGCCATGATCCCCCTTTTAGCCAGTGTGCCACTTAAGCCATGATGCCCCCCCTTGACCAGGATCCCTTAAAGCCCAATGATCCCCTTAGCCAGTATGCCCCTTATAGCCATGATGCCCCCCCTTTTAGCCCGTGTGCCCCCCTTGTACCATGATGCCCCCCCTTGTAGCCATGATCCCCCCCGTAAGTAATTATAAAAACAAAAAATTACTTACCAACCTCGGTCCCCCGCGTCCGCTCCGGGGGGGGCTGAGCGGTTAACGGCGGCGTCAACACGCCGCACGCCCGCGTCCCAGGGATCTCCTCGGCGGCAGAGCTGATACAGGGGGAGGAGTCAGGACGGGAACGATCTGTCCCGCCTCCTCCCCTGTACTGGCAGCTGCTGGCTCTGCGCGGTTGTTATAAAACAGCCGCGCAGAGTCAGGGGTGCTCCTCCGGGCGGGCGGCGGCGGCGCCCCCCTCGGGTGAGCGGAGCCTTGGCGCCCCGGGCGGGCGCACGCCCTGCCCGCCCCTAGGAACGGCCCTGCAGACAACGCAAGCACGACCAGATCAGCTCCTCAGTTCCTGTCAGATGGAGCTGGTCGTGTCTAATGCAAACTTTTAAGTAACTAAGGGCTTGTAAAGAAAGCTGTAGCTCTCAGAGTCTTCACTTTTTGTAATCACATATATTTAGAAAAGTGATTAAATCCCACGTCAACATTACATCGTGGCAAAACCCCTTTAAGCAACGTGGAAACTGCCATTGATGTGAGGGGTAAATGTCATCTACAAAGGTGCGGGAGGATGGACTGACACACTCCAGTGGAACAGCTCACCTCCAAAATTAACTGCAGGGCTACCAGATATGTGTCAGTGAACTCTTCTGTATATGGGGTTTTGAAGCACACAGATGATCACTGCACCACTGCTAATAAGTTACATCAACAGAGAAGGCTTCAATTTTCATGGTAGTATTGGAATTGGACCTCAACTAATTGGTAAAGGGTTCTCTGATAAGTCACGTTTTCTGCTTCATTGAACAGATGATCACTGTGAAAAAAATCTGACATGAAAAGCCCCTACAACCATTAGAAAACGCAAGCATTATGGTCCTAGGGATGTTGTTATGGCATTCTCTGGGCCCACTTATCCATGTGCAAGGCACTCACAAACGATTTTGGTCTTCACTGAAGCAGATGGGATCTTTCTGCAAGACAATGCAACATGTCACACAGCTAGAAATGTCCAATACTGATTAAAAGAGCGTGTCCAAGAATTCCAAGTACTATCCTGGCCCCTCTATACCCCAGACTTGAACCCAATCGAGCGTTTGTGGGACCACCATAATGGTTGTGCTGCCTCTATGGATCCTCCTCCAGCAGCTGTGGGATGCAACTAGTCAGCATGGCTCTAGATACCTACCAGGACCTTATTGAGTAAATCTCAGCCATCTAGCTATTGTCTGTGATGCAGAAAGCGGTTAATATGGGTATTAGCTGGTGGTCATAATATTGTGACTTGACTTTGTGTATTAGGCAGAAATTCACAGTTTATAAATTTGATGCACTGAAGGCTGAAAAAATGGGTAATTATAGTGAACTGAGTGAGGAAATGGCTTCAGGTTGCAGTATGGAGAACCACAAGATTGCAGAGGCAATATGACGCCCTGGGCAATAATGTGCTGGAAATTTTGGGGTTCTTGCATTCATTTTATTGTAATAGCACCTACCGAAACATAGTTCCAGACCATTACACCGCAAAATGGCAAGGTTTTTTCAATTCCGCAGATAATACAACCTTTCTACAGTATAAAAATTCCCTTCAGTTTGGTTTGAGGTAAAGGATAAAGAATTCAAGGTGTTGACTTGCTTGCCCTTAAGTTTCCCCAAAAATAACAGACCAAGCACTGTAGGATTGCTGTCAAAAAAAATCTGATCCATGAAGGCCCTACCACTTACAGGACTTAGAGGACTACGGTAACATCATGGTGCCAGATACCACAGTATTAGAGGTGGAGCCCATGCCATCAATAGGTCAGAACGGTTTTGATTGCACAAGGGGGATCTACCCAGTATTAAGCAGGTGGTTTTAGTGTAATGACTGATCAGGGTATATTCTTGTACACTAATGCAACCTTTGCAACTTCAATTGTTATACCCTGTATACTAAGTCATTTATAGGTAAACCTATCAGAAAGACCACCTATTTAAGAGGATGACACATTTATTAACAAGATTTATATGACAGATTTTAAACTGCCTTATGTAAAAATTTTTTATGAACATAAGCCTCTTATTTGAGATGACTGCTCCTCTTGAAGAACAGTTAGCGAGTAGGAACTATTTTGGATGGTTGCATCATAGGTTTGTTATTCTTTTAAGACACTAGTTATTATTTCATACCACTTTAAGTGGTCATTACACTTGTCATGTTTGAAGGCTAGCAAATTACACAAACATATACTTACAGGTGTGTCTCTCTCTGCAGCTCCCTCCTCCTCCCCCTCTTCTCTCAATTGACTTCTATAAACATTATGTAACTTTATATATTAGTGAGATGATCCCTCTCTAGATGGATTTTAAGACACTGAATGATGAGTTTAGTAGAAAGATGGTAAGGGAAGCGGGAAAAGAGCCTAAGTGTAAAAAAGGAATATTTTTTAATAATAAATCATAAAATTTCTTATATTATTTGTACTATTTATTTGTATGGTTTATTTAAAGAGATCTTTCTGTACTGAAGTTAAAGGGGTTGTCTCACTACATTGATTCGTCCTGTTTTCTTGGTTTCACATTGAATTCAGGGGCATGTTTACTGGCTTCTACTAGGCTGCAGTAGAAGTCAGGTCAGTAGCTATAGCAACCAGTGCTGGCAGCCTAGATAGATAGATCAAACAGGTCTGTAGCTATAGTGACCTGAGGAGCTGATGCAGCCCATACAAGAGGGGATATCTAGGAATAGGTAGGACACTGTTAATGGATACATATTGCAAAGTGACAATCCTTATAGTGAGACAACCCCGTTAAGGTTTATCCCTCTTATAATATTGGTTTTTATAAATCTATAAGTAAAGAATAAATGTTTCCTTTCACTGACAGCAAACTAAGTCTTGAAAAATGGTTAGAAATTGAAATGACAAAAATCTGCAGAACTTGGTATTAGAAAAAGAATAAAATTTAGACTGAACAAGCTATTAATTATGTTTCCAAGCCACAGGATGTTTCCTTATCAGTAGACTTGTCTGAAACCTTACATTTTTAGGCTATGTCTACACTGGTAACTTAAAATACCATCGGAAATCCGACTGTATCCGACTTCAGTTTTTGACATGTCAGATTTCCTGCAGCCCCATACATTGAGGGCTACGGGAATCCGGCAGAATATAGAACATGTTTTATCATTTAACGGGAATCCGGCAGAATATAGAACATGTTCTCACGCAGGATGGCCATCGGCTCAATAGAAAATCCATGCTGTGTAGACCACAACATGGATGTTCTATTGAGGTCTACACAGCATTAGGTTCAGTCAGATTTTCAGCGGATTCTAAATACTGAATCTGCTGTAAGTGCGATCAAAAACCTGTGCTGTGTAGACATAGCCTTAGAATACATTCACATGCAACCCCATGCAGCCCTAGACAGCAATACTGTTTTTCCTGGCAACACCATCAACTTTTGTTACATCTTGATGCAAAACTTCCATCCTTTGTTATTTCTTCATGCAGTTCATCAAATGATAGAAACTTGCTTTAAAAGTGCTAAATATAACACTGAAGATGGAGCATTGGCTGGCAACCGGCTGCTACCATAGCTGGGAAAACGGATGGCACAACACCTGTTAAATCATGCCACTTCCTTACAGTTTACAAACTGTAATATTCCACCATCTGTGAAATGTAGAAAATTACTGTGGGATTAACAATTGTCAAATATCTCATAATGATATCTAGAAAAGCCTAATATACGGTTATCAGCTGTGCAGCACACATGGGGGTCATAGGCCACACAAATGTATAGAAACCTATTAATCCAGCACTTAATATACGTCATGGTGCTGGTCAGAGAATTTATGTTTGGACAGAGTCGACTGTGGGTGCTTAGAGGTGATATTTTATGGCCAGCTGTTAGATTTTCGTGATACATATCTAATTTCCTAAATCACATTTTGTGCACATCTCTTTTATAAACCACAAGAGAGAAATTCTACATTTTGAACAGTATCAAAGCAATTTCCTAGTAACTGCTATAAAAGGAGCTTCATAGTAAATCTATGCTATGCGAGAACAGAACAAAGCAACAGAGAAAGTATCACCTTATACCCTAGTATTCACTGGCATATGCAATGTACATAGCCTGAGTGGTCCTGCCATAAGGACTTAGTTAATTCTTTGTGTATATGGAGATGTTATCTTCTATCTGGGTCAGGCTGACAGTTAATATTTGGGGGGCCCACAGTTCTAGAAGAAGACAACCTCATTTGGAACAGACTTAAAGGGGTTTTGCCAAGAAGTCAGTTCCTTACCTGTTATCTGATCAGGAGCGAAAACTAACTCAGCATTCTGAGTCACGGAGGAGAGAGAGGGGGTCTGAGCAGAGACAAGTAGTGCCAGGGAGCATCTACAATGTTTACACAAATAATTACATTAGAACCAGTGGATTCTCTATACAAAAGACAGGATATTTCTCCACAGTCCCTTGCTAGCTCCTTCATGTTCCCTGTCATCAGATAAGAAGTGCAGACAGAGCAAGCCCGGCCAGATCAGCTCCTGGTCGTGTCTAATGTAAACTGTCAGGTAACTAAGGGCATGGAAAGAAAAACTGCACTTTCAAGGGTTTACTTTTGTAATCACATATATTTAGAAAAGTGATTAAATACCCATTTTGGAGGATCCCACGTCAACATTACATCGTGGCAAAACCCCTTTAAAAACCAGTCACCAAAACCCAAAAAACTGCCATCGACACTATTGTATGCACTAATTCTTAAGGGGCGTGTCACACCACATTTATAAGATTAGACATATTTATGAATGTGTCTTGACATAATGTGATGCACAAATGTCATACTAATCCATGGCAATTTCTAACTGTAGAGACAAATTTTGACCCACATTTTGACACTTTTTGTCTCACACCGGGACACATTTATAAAGTGCTGCTTTCATGCATACTGACGGATGCTACACGGATCTACTGAGAGGCGCGACTGTCAAGACTGTGCCAGTTTTAATGTGTCACCCTAAGTATTTAAATACTGACACTTGTAAGGAATGGAGCGAGTGAGCCCCTAACAGGAGAATGATGTAAAATAGCATCCTCATGTATGAAAGAGTTAACTGAGAATTTCCACAAAAATAAGTGAAGGTAAATTGCCATAAATGATCACTGGTGGTCTGACAACGGAGTCCCCATTTAATCTCAAAAAAGAGTGCTGCTACCTCACAGATTTACCCCACACAGTGACGTTCCCAGACGCCTGCTGTGTAGGGAAGTACAATACAGCTCCATTCATGTGAAGTAGGTAATGGAATTGCTGTCTGCACTGTGGGCACCAGTGGATGTATCGCTTCATCAGTTTGTGTGTTTCCTTGTATTTTCAGTTTCTCAGCTCTGAAATCCAGGGGCATTTCTTCCCCTCTCAGCTGTGTGTTTCTTAACTGAAGGGGAATGACATCATCCCCCCCTTCACTGTTCATGCTCGCTCCCGAGTCAGTGTGCTCTTCCCCCACCTCTCTGTCTGAGTCCACATATCACTGTGTGGTTCCTCTCCCTATGCAGTCTTATTTTGTAAGAGCTGTTTGTTTACATACTAAAGCCCTGCATTCAGTCTAGATAGTCTTCTATGAACTCAGAGCACTGATCTCTTCTCCTCTCACAGCTTGAGGTTTGTTACAGTTGAATCCATCTTTCTATGAACACCTCCAGAGCAGCACAGATCTGTCTCCCTTCTATGTTTACACGCAGCAGCATTAGGCACCGAGCACAATTCTGATGTTTTCTGATTGTAGAAGCAGCTGCAGTATTACTGTGCAGCTGCTGGCTGTGCAGAGTGAAATGTTGCCGGCCCCTTATTCTGAGTGAGAGAGGCAGGAATGCACGCTCCCTTGAATACAATTTTGGGCCAGACAGAATGTAAATTAGTAGAGCCATCAGACAATGAAATGAAAGGAGGTGGAATCCGACCGTCACTGGGGAACAATGTTTACAGAAAACTAAGATAAGAGAGACAGTGAAAACAAGACAGCTTTGCAAATGACATCCAATTGCAAAGTTGCTTGTTTTCACTGTCCCCTTATTCTGAAGACCATTTAATGTAATGATACATCCCCTTTAAGAGGGAGAAATGTTGAAGGGACTTCCATTCCCTCATTCTCCAGATTAGACCTCTACCTATTCTAATCTCATGGCATATCTCACTCCGAAGATGTATCAAAGAAATAACAAAATAAGACCAACACATAGTGATATACCGTACAGTGTCGTAAGCTGGATGTCAAGAATTACCAAAGTATCAAAAGCCACAGAGGTAAAGGCAAAAGGAAAGCAATCATAACATTTATGACTGTGAATTACAACAGAGAATCACTCATAGTCAGTCAGGGCCCAATTTATTCTTGGTTATCTGAATCTACAAAGTTTTTTGTTTTGGATTCCAAACAAAAAATTGACAAAAGTTATTGGTTCTGAACACTTGGTGGACCTTTCTTTAGCCAGTGGAGCTAAATTAAGTGTTTTGCTGCCACAAGAAAATGGAAAGGTAATTTATTTATTGTTCTTCAGGGGCAGGATGGGCGACAGGATGTTTAACATCTCAATGACCTGCCTATTTGGGGTTTTTTGATGTTCGTATTTTCCTGCTTGTCTCACTAGAGCCATAACTTTTGTATTTTTCTGTCGAACTATCTGTATAAGGGCTTGTTTTTTTGTTAGACAAGTTTTATTTTTAATAGCACTATTTCATGCAGCACATAATGGATTGGAGACTGCACATTGACTGGAGTAAAAAATAAAAAACACTAGCAGGATTGCTGTAGTTTGTTTATCTCTCCTCCCAAAAACCTTGCTATAAAGTGTCAGATGAACCTTGTAAGGGCTTGTTCACGCAACGTTTTTGTGATCCGTTTTACGGATCCGTTTTACGGATCCGCAAAACGGATCTAACAATTGTCAGTGTGATTAACATTAAGTTCAAGGGCAAAAGCGCATCGCTGTTCCCACGGGAGATCATGATGCCCCTTTTTGAAGCTCTCCCTGCACTGCGCTTTTCGCATCCGCTTAAGAATTGACATGTCAATTCTTCTTGGCGGTTTACGCAAGTGAAAGCCCATAGGAGATAATGGAGTCCCTTTTGGCACCTGTCCAAAGCGCTCCACACTCCGGGTACGTATCACCTGCGCTTTGCATCCTAAAGCGGATGCGAAAAAGCGCAGTGAGCGGCTGCAGGGGGATCGGAGGTGAGCGCGACGGCGTGGCTGCAGCATAGAGCGGGAAGGACACTGCAGCAGCTGAGGGCGACGGCGGGCGTCCGCTGATCAGCTGAGGCTGGAGCGACGATGTGCGGGCGGCCGCTGATCAGCTGAGGCAGCTAAAGTGTGGCTGCCGGCTGATCAGCTGGGGCAGCGATGTGCGGGGGCCGCTGATCAGCTGGGCCGCGATGTGCGGGCGGCCGCTGATCAGCTGAGGCGGCGCCGTGCGGGCGGCCGCTGATCAGCTGCGGCTGGAGCGGCGATGTGCGGGCTGCCGCTGATCAGCTGACGCTGAGGCAGCGATGTGCGGGCTGCCGCTGATCAGATGAGGCAGCGATGTGCGGGCTGCCGCTGATCACTGAGGCGGGGAAAGTGCGGGCGGCCGCTGAACAGCTGGGGCTGGAGCGGCGATGTGCGGCTGCCGCTGATCAGCTGAGGCTGAGGGGGCGTGTGCGGGCTGCCGCTGATCAGCTGAGGCAGCGATGTGCGGGCTGCCGCTGATCAGCTGAGGCAGCGATGTGCGGGCTGCCGCTGATCAGCTGAGGCTGAGGCGGCGATGTGCGGGCTGCCGCTGATCAGCTGAGGCAGCGATGTGCGGGCTGCCGCTGATTCACTGAGGGTGAGGCGGGGGAGTGCGGGCTTCCGCTGAACAGCTGAGGCAGCGGGTGTGCGGGCTCCGCTGATCACTGAGGCTGAGGCAGCGATTTTGCGGGCTGCCGCTGACCAGCTGAGGCTGAGGCAAGCGATTGCGGCTGCCGCTGATCAGCTGAGGCTGAGGCGGCATGTGCGGCGCCCGCTGATCAGCTGAGGCAGCGATGTGCGGCTGCCGCTGATCAGCCCGAGGCAGCGATGTGCGGGCTGACGCTGATCATCTGAGGCGAGGCAGCGATGTGCGGGCCGCCGCTGATCATCTGTGGCGGAGGTAGAGATGTGCGGGCTGCCGCTGATCAGCTGAGGCTGAGGTAGCGATGTGCGGGCGGCCGCTGATCAGCTGAGGCGAGGCAGCGATGTGTGGGCTTTCCGCTGATCAGGGTGAGGCTGAGGCAGCGATGTGCGGGCTGCCGCTGATCAGCTGAGGCTGAGGCAGCGATGTGCGGGCTGCCGCTGATCAGCTGAGGCTGAGGCAGCGATGTGCGGGCTGCCGCTGATAAGCTAAGGCTTAGGCGGCGATGTGCGGGCTGCCGCTGATCCGCTGAGGCTGAGGCAGCGATGTGCGGGGCTGGCCGCTGATCACTGAGGCTGAGGCAAGCGATGTGCGGTGCCGCGGGGACACTAAGGCTTAGCGGCGATGTGCGGGGCTTGCCGCTGATCAGCTAGGCTGGGAGGCAAGCGATGTGCGGGCTGCCCCTGATCAGCTGAGGCTGAGGCAAACGATGTCGGGCTGCCGCTGATCAGCTGAGTTTGCGAGTAAAGCGATGTGCGGGCGCCGCTGATCAGCTGAGGCGGGCGATGAAGAACTCATTACCCCCCCCTGTTTCTGAAAAACGCATCCGAAAAGGGGTATGCGTAAAACGCAGGCGAAAAAGCATTCAAAACGGATCCAAATAAGTAACAACTGCTTTGCGTCGTTTGCGATCCGCTTTCTGGATGCGCTTTCAAACTGGCCAAAAACGGGATCCGTAAAAAGGATCCAAAACGCCGTGTGAACAAGCCCTAATGATACCAATGAAAATGCCAACTTGTCCAGCAAAATTTAGCAAATGCGACATGGCACCCACCAAAATCTGCTAGGTGCCCAACTAGCGGATTACATCCACATATGGAAGAAATTGTGTAACACATTTGGGGATGCGTTTTTTCCAGGACTCCTTGTGGAAATTACAATTTTTTAGCTAAAACTGCATATTTTTGAAAAACAAAAAAGAAAATAGTTTATCATTTTCACAGCCTAATGCTAAAAAAATCAATGAAACACCTGTGGGGTCAATATACTCTAAACACCCTGGATAAATTCCTTAAGGGGTGTAGTTTCCAAAATGAGGTTTTTTTATGGGTGTTTATTGCGTTTTAGCACCTTAAAGGGGTTTTGCCATGATGTAATGTTGACATGGGATCCTCCAAAATGGGTATTTAATCACTTTTCTAAATATATGTCATTAAAAAAAGAGAAGCCTCTGAGACCAACAGCCTTAATCAGATGCCCTTAGTGTCCTGACATTTTACATTAAACACGACCAGGACACTGACAGGAGCTGTTCTGGCCCTGCTTGCACTACTAAACTGATGACAGGGAACATGAAAGAGCTTGCAAGGGGCTGGGGAGAAAAGTGCAGTGTATGAGGCTGTCAGCTGTATAGAGAATCCACTGGTTGTGATGTTATTATTTGAGTAAACAGAGACGCTCCCTGCTTCCTGGCTCTGCTCAACCCCCTCCCTCTCCCTCCTGCAGCCATTCATGCTTTGTTTATCTTCTCTCCTGAGCAGATAAGAGGTAAGGAACTTCACTTCTTGGCAAAACCCCTTTAAGGTGTCCTCAAACCTGTAATGGTGCCTGAAAAATATCCTTATGAAAATGAGACCCTAAAATCCAGTAGGTGCTCCTCCTATTCTGAGCCTTGTGGTTAAGTCAAATAGTGCAAATAGTGCACTAGAGCCACATATGAGACATGGGAATCAATGTTGAGTTGCGTTTTCCTGGTAAAATCTACTGTGCTCCAGAGAAAAATGGATACATTTTAGCTGAAGTAATTTCTGGGAGTCTCTAACATTTTTTTAGTCCCTAAAAAAATCTGTGTTGAAGATTTTCTTAAAAATCAGAAAAATTGCTGCCAAATTTATAAGGCTCCTACTGTCGAAAAAAATAATGCATTTACAAAATTATGCCAATATAAACTAGGCATATGTTATACATCTAATATACATATATAAACTATTTTTTGTGGTTTCATTGTCATGGTTGTCTTACACACAGACATTTTTGAAATTTGAAAATGGCAAAGCTTTCCAAATTTTTACATTTTTATATTTTTCACAAATAAACAAGGATTACATAGACCAATATTTATTGCTAACTTAAAGCACAATGTGTCATGAGAAAACAAACAAACAAACTCTAAATCATGTGTATAGGTAAAAGCATTAAAAAGTTATTCCTACATAAAGACATGCAAAGCCAATTTGAAAATAGAGCCATGTCAGGAAGAACAAGAGTTAAAGAATTACTCATGCAGTTTAAATTAAAATGCTTTCCTTAATGTTGTGGGGCAATAGATTCCAGCAATACCAAATTTGGGCGACATGATGATCGGGGAGTTTGCGCCTGTTTCTAGCGAAAAAGGCACCTCACCGATCCGAATCCCCTTCCGGAACGCAGGGAATGCAATGGGTTAGCGCAGCCTTCCGCCACTTCGATACGCCAAACATGAAGGGCTGCAATGGTGCGGCTGGGCGTTCTGGCGGCATCCACTTCGATCTCCGAGCTGCATGACGCTAGGTGCAAGTCACCCATTGCGGCTTAAAGTCAAATTTTTTGGGGTTTAAAAAAATTTTTTTTTTTTTTTTTTTG
>JAODAL010064558.1:0-18662 GCA_025379985.1 Phyllomedusa bahiana
CGGTTGGGATCGTTAAAAAACATCATTTTCCTTGGATCAATAAACCTCATAATAATTTTCCGGCCATTAGTCTTTCAAGTGACTTTGAAAGAACACCTGCTGGCATGAGATGTGGCAGCTCTGATAGCTGCTATTCCTCTATTTATAATCTTCCTGGAAAGCTAAACTTTATCCGTGCTCAGTTGTTGGCATGATCGGGCAATAATATAATGTGGGTGACCCCATTCAACCCTTCTAGATCACAGCAGATGGCCACTGTAATGTTTTCATGAGTATATATAAAAGACTAATTACTTCACCAGCATGGTAGATATTGTAGATAATAGATATTATTGAAAACTGATTCAAGCTATACAAGACGAATAAAGTGTGCTAATGTTTATGTCATATGAGTTCATAAAATGCATCATTAGCTCCCGAGTTCAGTCTCGTGTGAGAAATGCTGAATTTCAGGTGCTGCCAGCAGACCGACTCCAACTAGGGTGCCAGCTACAAATGTTTGCCCCGAGGATATAATCTTTGGCCAAGAGTTTCACTTACACAGTGTTTTCTGTAATCTTACTTAATTTATGTTTTGGGTGACAATAAAAGAGGAGAAAATTCTGTCAATAAAATTTTAGGAAAATTTGGGGGAAGCGGGTTTAGATTTGGCAATTTTTTTTTTTAAAGCTATAATGTGTCAATGCAATAGCCTACTAATAAAATAGCACTTCAATGCAGTGGCCTACTGATACAGTAGCCTGACAATGCTGTGGTGCCTAATTTATTAGAATATCAATGCAGTACTCTGCTAATAAAATAGCTTGTCAATCCAGTGGTGGTGAATTTATTGGTATATCATTGTAGAAGCCAGCCAATAATATAGCTTGTCAATGCATTGGCCTTCCAATGCAGCAGTGTATGAATGCAGTAGGCTGATAACAACAGACCCAGGTTGACCACATTGAGAATCAGGAACAACAGATTAAAGGCTCAAAGATACCATATTTTTTTGGGGGCGTGCAAATGAAAAATCCCCTATATTTAAGTTCTTTTTTTTACAATTAAGTACATTTTTAGACCCCCAGCTAAATGAAAAAGTACCTGTCTTGTGCAACACAAACAGCAGCTAGACGGGCTGGGAGTGACTTAGTAAGGCCAGAGTAGGTTATCACAGGTATCTGGAGCCATGCTGACTGCATTGCACAACTACTGGACGGCGCATGAAGGAGTAACCACAGAGCGAACGCTACAATCTTGGGAATTAGGGGTCCGGGGTAGTACTTGAAATTTTTAACATGCTTTTCCCAATCAATTTTGACATTTTTAAGCCATTACATTCTGATATAATGTGGGTGACCCCCTTTTAACCTATTCTGGTTTTCATTGTACATTTAAAGGGCTTTTGTTCCCCATCTTTTATGCAATAGACACCCCCCTGTAGATAGGCCCCTTGTTCCAAATTTTGCTTACCCAAACCCTTTAGGATTGGGGGCAAAAGACGTGGGGACAACATAACTTTAGTGTAGAAATGTTGAGACCCATAAGTCATACTGGCTCCCATATGTACTCTAACCAGAAGCCCCCCCTTTTTTCTTCCATAAGTTTCCAAGTCTCACTAGGGGCCACTTTATAAAAATTGTCTGGTCTAAAATTCACTTTTTTCCCCATAGCAACCAATCAAGCACCCCTTTCTTTTTTCCAGAGCATACAGTAAAGAGATAAGGGGAACCGGTTTGGTTGCTAAGGACAACAAAGTGAATTTTAGCCCAAGACATTTTCATACAGGGGCCCCCTAGTTCTCTCATTTTTTGCTAAGATCCACAGGTAAAAAACAAGTGACATAGGTCGCTTTTTCAACACTGTTAAACCCATTTTTGTGAAAAATATGGGCTTGACTGTATTCACCAAATTTTTCCTTTAAAACCCCATTCCAAAACTTAATTGGGGGTTTGGGTTTGGGGACTTTTCATGGTTTTAGGGCTTAGTACCTTGCATAACACTTGTGGTGCAACATTCAATAATTTTTTTATGTCACTTCTGGGTTAGCATAATGTAGGTTACTCATTTGTTTTTGTAAATGCAGCATTTTGGACATGGGGGGCAGGGGCCCCACAGGATTTTTTAACTTGGGGGGCTCCCTCTACAGCACTGTACATGAAAATATTAACTGCTGACAAAACGACAAATTTGGGTTCAAATATTAGCAGTGTGTTAAAAAACATGAGCTACACAAAGGGCACAGTTTTTTTTGGGGTTTTAAACCCAAAATTTTTTCCGCAATAAAATAGTGTAGAATGCCCTGATTTATAACCTTTTTCTACTGCGGTCAAAAATTTAGGTGCATTCTACGCCTAAATGTCGATTCTGGCTCAGGAAAAACCACTTTGAAAGTGCTCTACCTTTCCAGCAGAAATGCATCTAAATTTTCTGTAGCAAAGCATAAAACCCCTATTCATAGGGTTCTAGTGATAGGCCCCTCGTCCCCCCCCCATGTCTGGAGGGGGAAGGGGCCCTCACACACATGGCTGGGGGGACGATGGGCCCCCACACACTTGGCTGTGTGGACGAGGGGGCCCCCCACACACTGGCTGTGGGGACAGGGGACCCCCACACATGGCTGGGGGGGGCAGGGGGGTCCCACACATGGCGGGGGAAGGGGGGGATCCCACAACTGGCTGGGGGGGCAGGGGATCCCACAACCCCTGGCTGGGGGATGAGGGGGATCCCACACCAGGGCTTGGGACAGGGGGCCCCCACCAAAAAGTCGTGGGGACAGGGGGGCCCCCACAAAACGGCTGGGGGAGAGGGGACCCCCCCCAAATGGCTGTGGGGACGGGGACCCCACAAAACATCTGGGGGGGGGAAAAGGGGGGTCCCCCACAGGCTTGGGGAAGAGGGGGGTCCCACACACATGGGTGGGGGACGAGGGGTCCCACACACTGGGGTGGGGGGGAGAGGGGGCCCACACACGGGCTGTGTGGACGAGGGGCCCCCACACAAATGTCTGTGGGGCGGGGGGGCCCCCCCACACTGGCTGTGGGGGCAGGGGGCCCCCCACACACATGGTGTGGGGACGAGGGACCCCCAACACATGGCTGTGGGGACGAGGGGACCCCCAAACATTGGCTGGGGGACGAGGGGATCCACACAGGCTGGGGGTTTTGGGGGCCCCCCCACAATGGCTGGGGGGACGAGGGGCCCCCCCACAAAACATCAACGCGTACCACCTCCATGTTTTACCACTAATGCTACCTACCTCCCTAGCTACCAACTGCCCGGCTACCCACCGCTTTGGGTACCACTACCGGCTAAAACCTCCCTGCTACCCCCTACCCCCGGCTACTACCCCCCACCTATGGGGGACCCTTGCCTGTCCATACTCGATTTCCCACCCAAGGGGGGCCAACTACTTATGTATGGGCTAAATTAACCCAAATTTACCAGGCACAAAGGGGTAATTATTACCATTTGGGGGCCTTTGGTGGGGGGTTTGTACACCCGGGGGTGGAATAGGGAGAAAATGATAAAAAAAAAAAGTGAGGAGTTTTGAGGGTTTTTTGAATTCTCGGGGGGGATGGTGCCTGGGGAAGTACACAGTGGCCTTGGGGCTGGATGGAGAAAAAGGGGAACCCTGAATGACTCATCAACAAGACAAAACGTAAGTCCTAAATGTAAAGCATTGTTTCTACCACCAGGGCCCTTCTTCCATTGGGGAGTGGCCCCTGCCCGGGGGCCCCCCGATCTAGGGGGCCCTCCCGGGCACCGCCCACCCTGCCCAGGGGGCGACAGCCAGGCTTGCCCGGGGGGAAACCGGGATTCGGGCCGCAACGCCGGGTCGGGGCGTCCCGGGGGAGGCTGGGGTTTCCCCCCGGGGCCCCGAGCACCGGCGCCGGGCTGTGGGCCCCCCATCACACGGCTCATGGCCGGGGCAAGACCCAGGGATGCAGCCATCACGGCCGCCCTCTCCCCCGGTGCAAGCAGCAGCCGAGGCTGAACATCTGGGGTCTACTGATCCCGCGGGTTTAGCTCACAAAGGCCGGGGGGCAGGCGCGCATGTGATGACTCATCCGGGCCCTGCTCCGCGGGCCCCCACTCTGCTGCCCGGCCAGGCTCCGGATGGAGAAGAGGAAGAAATCGGGAAGTATTTTTTATTTTTTTAAAATATTGGGCCCCGTCTAACAAAATACTGCCCCCTTTCCCCCCCAATATACTGCCCTGCCACCTATTTACTGCCCTGCTACCTATATACTGCCCCTGCCCACCAATAACTGCCCCCTGCCACCAATTACTGCCCCTGCCCCCCATATACTCCCCTGCCACCAAAATATACGCCCTCCCCCTATTCTGCCCCTGCACCTATATACTGCCCCTCCACCTTAATCCGCCCCCCCCCACCAAAATTTTTCCCCCTGCCACCAATATACGCCCTTCCACCAAATACGCCCGCCCACCAATATACCCCCGCCCCTATAACGGGCCCGCCACCAATTACTGCCCTGCCACCTATATACTGCCCCCCATCAAATAATTTTGCCCTGCCCTTATTGCCCGCCATCATTACTCCCCTGCCACCTATTACTGCCTCCTGCCACCTTATACTGTCCTGCCGGGCTATATACTGCCCTCCCCCTATAACTGCCCTGCCTCCCCCCTAATTACTGGCCCTGCCCCCACACTCTACGGGGGGCTAAAAAACCTCCCCTACAGGGGACAGCAATTACCTCAGTTAGCCTGTAAACCTCCCTCAAAATGGTGGGCGCTTTACACCTACTTATAAATGTGGGCCCCCATAAAAAAGGTAGGAATCGGCAGTGAAGTGCTGATAAGTGAGGATTCAAGATTTTTGGGTTACTTCTGCAGGGACAAGGGCGGGGCCGGACAAGTCGTCGTGTCGGTCTAGAGGGAAAGGGGAAAAGGGAAAAAAAACGATTCGGGGAGAAACTTAAACAAAAACTCCCCGGTGATCCCCCTGGTGTCGGGGGATTATTTTGCTTTTAATTCCTCAGTGTAAAGTCCGCCCTGTAATGGTGACCGGGCGGAATGTTTGTTTTTTGTTTCTTTTGGTGTTTTTTTTTTTTGGGGGGGGGGAATGGGGGGGGGGGGCCCAGGCCAGGCCCAGTCACCTCCCCCCCGGGGGGCCCAAGTGTGTTAAACGGCCCGTTACCACTTTTGGGGCCCTTTATGGGAAAAATTTTGTCTTATTGAATGAATTAAATTCAGTGACCAAAAAGTTTCAGCAATTGCATTTTTTTTTTGGGGGGTGGGGTGGGGGGTTTGCTGGGGGGGGGGTTTTGTGGGGGGGCCCAACCAGCTATAGGGGCCCAGAATTTTTTGGCGGCCCCGATCCAGGTAACTTGAACTGTCTTTGGTTATCCTGGGGATCGTTGGCTAAGTCTTTTTCCCTTTTGGTATTGTTCGACCCTTTGAATCTTCCATTTTTTTCCCCTCTCTCGGTTTTTTTTTCCTTTTAAAACATTGGAAATAATTTTGTGAACAATCTAAACACTTTTTGACTTTTTTTATAAGTTTTCCCTCCCAATAACTTTTCAATCAAAATAGCGGCTCTTTTGAACAATGTCTCGAGCCCAAAATTTTCGGCTTTCAAGGGGAAATGCATGTACAACATGTGCTCTTTTACCCTTAAATAAGGGGCCACCGATTCCCGCCTGTTTTCTTCACAGAAAGATTGAACTCTGCACTGCATTTTTTTGAAAAATCCCCCCCCTTTCCCAAAAATTTTTTCAAATAAAAAACTCAAAAACATGCAGAACCCTGGGAAGCTGGGTCTGTTGGGTTTTGTAAGAATTACTGCACCCAAATGGTAAATTGTTTGACATTTTGGAAAATCATTTATAAAAAAACAGTGGTTAAATTGGATGCAATTTGAACACAACTGTAAATTGTCCCCTTTTTTCCACAAAATACAGTGTACAAAATAGAAAATGTATTGTGTAGACACAAAACCAATGGTCACAATCTGTTTCTCACCGTTTTCGTCTCAAATCTTTCTGTCTCACATGTCTGTCTGTCTCACACATTTGTCACAATCTAACATATCATGGCTAAGTAGTTCCATCCATACTCCCCTCCACCCCCCACCAGCCCATATACAATATCCACTTCCAAGTTTACCTTAGTCACGCATCTCACCACTTTCTAAAACACTACTATAAATACAAGCAAGAAAGTTAAAGAGAAACCCTTTAATCGCAGGGTCAGGGACAGGTGTGCGCTCACTTTTACAATCATTGACAAGTCTATGCTGCCACTATACAGGCGCTGATATAACCTAAAACACCGCCATATAGAGACAACAAAGTGGTTGGACACCAGCTCAGGTATAACCTACAATACCTCCATAAGGAGACCACATAGTGGTTAGACACCAGCTCAGGTTCCCATCACATGACAATGACTACAGCTATGATCCATTATAGAAGCAAAATAACAGTTGACGTCCAGGGACTCACAGGAGATGTCTTATCTGATGAGTCGTTTTCTTCTCTCATGAGTCGTTCTTTTTCCCTTTTAATATACATCCAGTCCAAATGGCCATGATGACTTCTCCTGGCCACAACTTGTCCCTGCAGAATTTACACACAAATATCTTAGAATCATCACTTTTGCAGCACTTCTTTACATATTCTCACCCCTGTACAAACCAGTTAGAGAGGCGATAGGTAGGTGTTGGTGGGCACCAGTTAGGCAGGCAGTAGGTAGGTGGTGTGCCCCAGTTAGGTAGGCTGTAGGTAGTTAGGGCCCCAGTTAGGTGGTAGGCTGTAGGTATTTAGGCCCCAGTTAGGTGGTAGGCTGTAGGTAGGTGGTGGGCCCCAGTTAGGTAAGCTGTAGGTAGGTGATGGTGGGCCCCAGTTAGGTAGGCTGTAGGTAGGTGGTGAACCCCAGATAGGTAAGCTGAAGATAGTTAGGGCCCTGGTTAAGTAGGCTGTAGGTAGGTGTTGGTAGGCCCAAGTTTGGTAGGCCCAGGTATGCTGTAGGTAGATGGTGCTCTATCAAGATAATCATATACAGAAAACAGAATTTAAAAATGTACAATCGAAAATAAAAACAGTTAGGAAGAAAAGAATATGTTTCAGTATCTGGTTTGAATTAGCAAAAAATAAACATTTCCTTTAAACACATGCAGGCCTGGGTGAAACAGTCCTGGATTTTAGCCACTGTCCTGGAGTGCCTCTGTGTTACCTTTGGCATCACTTTTACAGAACTTTTTTAGTGCTGCTGTTTCACTGTGCAGAACAGCACAGGAACAGAAAAGGAACACTTAAAATGGTTGTGCCTTGAAAGACATGTTTAACCTATCCCCATGATAAGTAATAAATATCTGATTGCTGGTGGTCCTACTGCTTGGACTCCCATCAATCGCTAAAATGGGGGCTATGCTCTGTTCAAAGTCCATGGGACCGATGGAGATAGCTAAGTACAGCACATGGCTATCGCCATCACTCTTTTAGACTTTGAATAGAGCAGCAGTGTGCATGTTTAAGATGGGGAAGCAGGGGTCCCAGCAGTGTGACCCCCAAAAATCAGACATCTTTGTATCACACGACCCCTTTAAGCAGCTGCTCACTTTGGTGCAGAACAACTAAGGAGGTAAGGATGGTGTATCATAGGGAGACTATATTAGTATTTTGTTGCCTTTTATGATGACCTGAATTCTTCAAGGCCTGGATTTCTGTCACGTTTCACGTGCTCGCATCTCCTGCTATGGACAGTCAGCGTGCTCGCATCTCCTGTTTCCCGGCCGCTGCTGTGGCATCCGCTGGTGTCCCTGGCCGGCTCCTGCCAGTCCTACAGCCATTCCTGCTGGCAAGTTTGATGTGTGTATCCTGCACAGAGCTTGACCCCCTTGGCTGCTGTTTGCTGCTGACTCATTCATACGTTCACCTGTACGTTTATCCGCTACCTGCTGAACACCTGCCGCTGCACCAGTTTTCCATATACCTGCTTATACCTGTTGCCTTACCTAGTCTGCCACCATCCTGGACTGTGCCATACCTTCTATGGCTACACCTGGACTGTGCTTACATTTAACGGCTACACCTGCGGTGCCCTGTCTCCGTTCCAGCACCAGCTACCCAGACCTGCACTTCGGCTACCCACCGCCTGCGTTTACCATCTGTGCCCGCGGTGGGCCCAGAGGATCTGCCATACCTAGCCGGTGCTGGAACGGTTTCCAGCCATCCCGGTTGGAAATCGTGACAATTTCACTAATAATAAATAATGTTCTATGTCAAACTGGTTACAACTTTCTATAAGTGAGGAGCCGTTGCATGATGGAGCCTTGTCATGGACCAGTTTTGAAAATAAATTTTCAGTTATCGTGAGATCCAACTCAATGAAATTCAGGTAATGTCATTGAGTTAATATGCCTCCATGGCTTTAATACTCTGTTATGTGGCAAGATGTCTCATCATCATCTTAAAAATCCACTTCAGCATTATCATCATCAAACCTATTTCGTATAGATGGAGTGTGAAAAGTGTCTACAATTTCTAAATTTACAATTATTGTAGATTGTTGGATATTGTTGAGGGTGATGCCATAAGCTCTTTAATCCATGAGCAAAGTTATGGCAAATATAACTGACCCTGACTAAATTTCACAGGATGATAGACTGAATAATGTAACAAATAATAGTCATGCAAAAGTTATATGAAGCAAGTATCAAGTACAAACAGTGGGACTCACCATTAGACATTAGAACTGCAGTAGATCAGGGAGAGACACCAATGATTTTTTTGTAGGGGTCCACCCCACAGCTACTGTAAATGACTATACATGCCTCCTAAACTCTGCCTCTTGCTTTTTGCCTCTCTTTTCTCTGCTTTTTTGCCTCTTCTAAGGATGTATATGCATCCATCCACACAAAAGTGGCAGAGGCAGCTGTCAATCACACTGGCTTAACTGTCTGCTGCCCAGATAGAAGTCAGCGGAGAATAGTCCGGTGTTTCAAAAATCAATAAACACACAGACAGAACCAAGCAGAGTAGTATTCAGACACTGCACCGCACAGTCACAAAATCATGGGCAGAAGCGCAGCCTCTCTCATACCTTACAGACCAAGGACCGTGCTGTGGCCTCAATAGACACTGTGAGCTTCTCAGCTCCTTTCCCATAATGCCTTGTGATACGCAGATGCTTTCGTGGAGTGCAAAAGGCAATTTCGAATCTCCACACTCTTATATGGACGCACTCCCTAAGGAGAGATCTTCCCTTTCTGAGCCACCTTTGCTCCACTCATCAAGCCACATCGCCTGCCTTACTGACGAGGGCAAACACCCCGAAAGGGGTTTATACAGAGGGTGATTGGCTTGGCTAAATACCCTTTTTTCTTTGCAAAGACCGAGTGGGTCAAAAGAAATTTGGGGGATTTTTACACCAAAACGGGGTTTCTTGAGTTTCTCGCCCTTTTCCCTAAAATCCGGGTGAATGCAGATCTTTGTGAATTTGCAAAAGGCAATTTTAAATCCACACACCTTATGGCACTCTCCCAAGGAAGATCTTCCCCTTTTTAGGCATGTCAGGACATTTACTAGAAAAATCCTTGATCGGGCCCAAAAAAACCCAAAATAGATAACACGATACACAAAAAAAGTTGACGGGAAAAGAATACTAGCAGATTACTAGCCAAAACCTCTCGGGAATTTTAATATATTCTGCACCCGGGCTAATTAAAGCATTTTTAAGAGCTGCGTTCCACCCATGGCAAACTACTTTACAAAAAAGGTGGTTCAGAGATGTTATTTTTCGTTACAAAGGGGTGTGGATTTTCGCTATGAGTTTTGATGGAAGACCTAGATAAAGACCTTAGTTAGTATGGGGACAGTTCATCTCCACTCCAATTTTTGTGTTAAAAATTTGGCTATTAGGTAAACCCCGGGGAGAGTTTTTTTAAAAGGGAAACCCCGCCCTTGTTTTTGCCCCCTTTTGCTGGGACAGAAAAAGGGTAGTATCAACCCGCTGTTCCGCGCTGTTTTCCCTTATTCTGTAAAATGCTGTATTAAAGCTCAAATCTTATTCATGAGCAGGGTTAGCCCCGCCCACCAAAGCATAGCACCCCCCACCTGGCGTTTTTCACATGTTTTCTATTTCAAAATAATGGTTTACATTGAGGGGGGGGCACCACAGGGGGGCGGGGGAAAGAAAAAACCGATTTTAATGATCTTTTCTTTTTTTTTTTAAATTTAAAAAGCTTTATTTGAATAAAGTAAATCTGACATACAAGGGGGAAAAAGAGATTGGAAAAGTCTAACCATGAAATGAAGTACAAAGTAAAATTATACAGGATATACAGCAAATAAAATATAAAGAATGCCAAACCCTCATCATCCAAATAACATCAAATACATCAACATGATGTGGCAAAGATATCGATATAAACAGAAATACTCATAATATAGGAGGCAAAAACAATTTCTCTACAGTGCAACAAAAACAAAAAGGGTACCCAAATAATGGGACCCTATGACAATTCGATACTGATTAAAATAATACTCATAAGGAGGAGGTAAAAGAAAAAGCAAAGAAAAAGGAGGAAAGAAGGGGGAAAAAATTTGGGGGGCCGGGGAATTATACGAAGAGTGCGGGAGCCTAGGTCTCAATAGCTATCTCACCTAAGGCAGTTAACTCAGAAAGTACGAAGTACTGGGGGGGATTGGAAAGAGTCCCCAGGGTGTCCCATGTTTTCAGCCATTGCTGTGATTGTCTGTTCAAGGTCGCCAAGAGTTCCCTCCATATGACAAAGGGTGAGTTACCTCCGACATCCACTCCGTATAGTGGGCGGGTCAGAGGATCTCCAGTGTCTGGGAATGACCGTCTTGGCTGCCTGAAAAGTGGCGCAACAATGAGCCTTTGTAATGGACATCGGCATATCAGACATAAAAAGAATGGCTGCTTCGGGGCTCCTCGGGAAACTCAGGCCCGTTACTTTTCCTACTTAGGGTCGTAAACCGTATCCCAAAACCCCTGTAGGGCCTGGCAATCCCACCAGACATGTACCTAGTCCCCATGCCCCGTCCCACACAACGCCACAAAGGTCTGGCACTGAAGGGAACCATTGGTGAATCAGAACGGGGCCCCAAATACCACCTAGAAAGAACTTTGTAGCTCGTTTCTTGTGCTTTGGAAGCTAAAAACTGCTCTGTGGGAAAGGGGTAAACACCGGTGCCATTGATCATGCAAGAAGGATTTACCCAGTTCATTCTCCCAAGCCCTACAGTAAGGTGGGAGAAAATGTCAATGGGTAGCCGGATAACTCTTTGTAAATAATAGAGATAGCATGTCTGGGGGGGGAAACATAATAACATAACTGCTCAAAGGGCGAGAGGGGTCTTGTGAAATCCACTATGTCCTTTATAGAGGTAAAAAAATGTCGAAACTGGCATATTGAAAAAAGGAGGGCGGTTGTCGGAAAACCTCCGCGGGGAGAAAAGTGGAACGGGACAATGTTGGACCCAAGAACAAGTTTAAATTAATCGCAATGGGTTACATTTAGAACCCCCCAAAAAGAGAGGCACTGCCGGGCTGGAGGAACGCAGGGTTATCAGTAATAGGAAGAAAAGGCCCAGATCGGTCTATGAGGTGTTATGAGAAAGCTTATAATCACGATCGTATTGAGGGAGTGATTAGTAGTGAAAGACGAGGGATATTTATTCCCTAAAGAACAAGTCCAACCCTGGGAGGGACGCCAAGGACGAGGGCACACTGCGCCCCCAGTTAACCCACAGTTTGCTGCTTCCCGAGCACACCAGGTCAAGAATCCTAGAGTATGGGGCTGCCAATATATTTTTTCCCAATCCGGGAGGGCCAGACCTCCAGCACTTTTATGTCTGGTTAAACATTAAAAGCTAGCCTCGGGCGTCCGGAGGGCCAGATAAAGGCCGTAAAGGGAGGCGTTGAATCCTCTGCCAGAAGGAGTTAGGGATGTGTAATGAGGTTCGGGAATTAAATAAAGTAAACGGGTAGAAATGGTCATCTTAAGAATATTAACTCTCCCAAACCCAAAGAAAATTCCCTCCTCCCTCCAGCCCTCCGGGTCAGAAGAAATTTTCCGAAATAGCGACTCAAAATTGGAGGTGAAGAGCTTGAGAGGTCTCTGGGAATCCTGACACCCAAGTAGGCGAGGCCTCCCTGTGGCCAGGTAAACGGGAAGGAGGATTTGAGCAGTCTAGTGTCAGCTAGGGAAAGATTTATCCCTAGGGCCTCGGACTTAGAGATGTTAACTTTGAAATTTGACCAGGAGCCAAATCGCTCCAACTTCGACATCAAGCGCCGGCAATCGAGGTTCAAAGGGTCCTTTATGTAGACCAAGAGATCATGGGCGAAGGCTTGAGCACTTGTACACCCATCCCCCAATCGTCACTCCCCTGATGTCCGGATTGTAACGAATGGCGGCCATTAAGTTTTCCATCACCAACCCATACAGTAGAGGTGAAAGGGGACATCCCTGTCGAGTACCATTAAATGGATGGTAAAGGGTCGGATAACAAACCCTTTAAATTTTTTAAGTTGGGGCCGAAGGGGGTTTTATACAGGGCCATGACCTTGGAACAAAAAGACGGCCCCATCCCCAGACGCCGAAGAGAGGCCAGCAATGAAGACCAAGAGATTCTGTCAAATGCCTTCCCCCGGCGTCGGGGATAGGGCCATAAAGGGGGAAATCCGGTGCAAATGAGCGTGGTGCAAAATATCCAGCATTTTCAGAGTGTTGTCACGGGCCTCCCTCCCCGGGACAAACCCCACCTGGTCTGGATGCATCAGGTCAGGTAATAGTGGGTTCAGCCTGTTAGCTAGCAATTTAGCATATATTTTTAGATCAACATTCAATAATAAAATTTTGGACGATAGCTGCCACGGGAGGAGGGGCCCTTTAAACCGGGTTTAAGGATTACCGCGACATGGGTGATGTAGATTGGGGCAAGAAAGGATTAGTCGAAGAGATAGAGTTAAAAACTGCTATTAAGCTGGGGGAGAGAAGATCCTGAAAGATCTTAAAGAATTTATTCGTGAATCCATCCCGTCCAGGGCTCTTTCCCCCCGGAAGGGTTTTTATAACCGCAGAAAGTTCCTGCAGAGTAAAGGGAACTTCTAAGTCAGAAAGAGCAGATTCCGACAGACGAGGGGGGATATCTTGGTCTAGATAGTCCTCTGGGACAGGGGGGGGGGACTTGAAGATTATAAAGCTCGGAGTAAAAGGAATGGAAAACAGTTTTAATTTCTGTGGTCGTGTGTACCAAGTGGCCTCTGGCTGTCTTAATGCAGGGGATATGGGACCTCGAAATCTGTTGGCGAGTGCACGTGCTAACATACGACCCGTCTTGTTCCCATACTCATAAAATCTGCTGCGGCCAGTTTGCAGAAAACGCCGCCATGAGTGTTCCAGGAGGCTTTTTACCTCTAATCTCGCTACCAGAAGATCACCAGGACCACGGGGGACAGAGCTTGCTTATGGATAGTCTCAAGATTCTCCACCCTCTGCAAGGCTGACTTGAGTTTTGGGGGCCCCTGCCCTCTCTTTAACCTCGCTCCGTGCTTGATCAGGTACCTCTGAGCACACACTTAAGCGCTTCCCATTGTACACTCGGGAGGAGGTATCTTTAGAATGATCTGATTGGAAGTGTTCAAAGGCGGTTTTGAGGTCAGCCACACCCCAACAGTTATCTAGGAGTAAAGACTCATTGAGTCCCCCAGGACCAGCACGGTTTTCGAGAAAGAGGGAACAGAGAATTTACAGTAGACCGCAGAATGATCTGACCAGTTTAAATATTGCCTATCCAGGTGGGGACAACCATGGAAGGGAGCTGTGGGAGATCAATAAAATAGTCAATTCAAACTGTGGGAAAATAAGTGGGGTCGAGTAAAAGGAGTAGTCTCTATCTCCTGGGTGCTGTACACGCCAGGCATCGCATAGCTGAAACAGATTGAGAAGTTTCCTGATCTGCTTAATAGTGCGATACGAAAGGGCTGATTTCCCTGTGGAGTTATCAAGGGTTGGGTCAAGGGTCAAATTAATGTCCCCCCCCCAACACCATCTTACCATTCAACAATGGTGACAGCACCTCTATCAATCTTTGAAAAAAGACCAACTGTCCCTGATTAGGGGCATAAACATTAATAAGAGTGAACGTATGACCCTCGATCATGATTGAAAGGATAACGTACCTGGCCAAGGGGTCTACCTGGCAATCTAGAACCTGGTGCGCTAATGATCTATGTATGGCACTGGCCACTTTTCCCCCGGATCTGGACTCACGGTTTATTGGCACAGAACCATGTAGGATAGTATTTGTTACGAAAGGACAGGAGCGTGACCTTCTTTAAAATGGGTCCTCTTGAAAGAAAACAATTTTAGCCTTCTGCTTTGGAAAGTGGTACAACACCTGAGCCCTCTTTTTAGGGGTTTTTAAGTCCCTTGCAATTGAGTGAGACTACCGTGAGGTCAGCCATTCAAAATAAGTGGTAGTCCGCACCACCCATGGGGAGAAAAAAGGGGGGGGGGAGGAGAGGAAGAGGGAAGAAAGGGAGGGGTATAGAACACCTAAAGCAGGTAAAAGATAACCTGCAGCAGGAACTAAACAAGAGACTGTAGAAAGTCGACAGTCCCCAGGCTCACAAGAAGCTCTATCGGGGCTAGAACCTACTGGGGGGTAAAAAGGAAAAAAGAAAAAGGAAGATAAGAAATCCGATTACTCCGCGTCTCCGGAGAAATCAGATTAGAAAGAAAGGAATGGCTGGCAATGAGAAAGCATCTCAGAAAGAAGGAGGGGGAAAGGAAAGATGAGAGAAGACAAAATAGGGCATAGAAACAGCCCGATGGCCCAAATGCTTAAACAACTACAGAAATTATTATTAAAATCCATTGTAACTTTGAAAATCCAGATTACTCCCAGGGGGCGTTAATGAGTATAGGGAAATGACGAGCACCATCTGAGGGGCATAGCCCCGGTTGGCGGGCTTGTCAGCCAAGGGCTCATCCCCTGATTCTGGATGTTCAAAGTACATATCTGTAACCTAAAGAAAAACCCAGGTAGTGCGTAAACTCCAATCATTCCTCAGCCTCAGAACATACATGGAATTTGAGGTTCCAGAAAAGCCTTCCGTAAAATACAGATCCACTAGGCAAGTCTGGAAGTTCAAAAGGCAGCTCTAAGGAGAAGGAGGAACGACAAGAGAAAAAACGGAGCCTTCATCATGCAGCGGGTAACAGGTCAATATTTCACCTAAGATGGTCAGAGTTCCAGAATACCCCCTCCAAAACATGGAGAAATAGAAAGAGAGAGCATATTTCGCCGCTTGGGCAGAGCCCCCTCAGGCGAGCAGCTCATCCGAGGACACGCTAAGGGGTTCTGGAAGTCCGAAAAGCAACTTTCCTACATAAAGAAATAAATTGGAAACATGTCAAATGCAGTCTCCACCATGCGGGCATACCGCCATCTAATGGAGAAAAAAGTAAAAAACATAAGGATACCAGAACTCCAATATACACCCTATCATTAAAGGGTATCGAGCATCTGCAGAGTGAACCCTTGAAAAGGTTCAGGCGGGGTGAGAAGAGGAAGAGTCGTAGGAAGACGGCGGCGTCGACTCTCCTCGGCAACTGCTCAGATGTAGGGCGCCATTCCAGTAGGGGGACCACTGAAGGCGGGCCAGGGTGGCAGGGTGACATTCTGGATATGCAGTTCCTGTAGAAAGGATGGGATGTCGTCTGGAGTGCGGATTGTCAATACCTTTTCACCATGTCGAACCATCAGAGCGAAGGGGAACCCCCAGCGATAAAGAATGTTCCGTTCCCTGAGTATCGCCAGAAGCGGCTTCAAAGTTGCCCTTTGAGCCAGGGTATGTCGAGAAAGATCTTGCAGCAGTAATAGAGTCGCCTCCTTATATTTGATCGACTGTCGCTTGCGTGCCTGTCTCAGAATGTCCTCCTTCAATTGAAAGAAATGAATCCTACCCCAATGACGTCCCGGGGCCGCTTAGGATCCAGAGTAGGGGGACGCAGGGCCCGGTGAGCTCTGTCCATTTCAATGTAGGTGTTAGGAGGCCGCTCCAGAAGATCGTTGAAAATAGTGGTGAGCACAGGGTAGATATCTGCTGGTGCCACTGATTCAGGGAGCCCTCTGATCCGGATATTATTGCGTCGACTTCTGTTTTCTAAGTCGTCCAGTTGCTGTTGAAGAGCAAAGATCTGACCAGCTTGCTGGCCCGTAGTAGATTGTAAAACTTGTATGGACGCCGTTGACGAGACCCGAGCTTGGGCCAATGAGGTAACCTTGGAAGAGAGACTTGACAGCTCTGTTCGGAACGAGGCGAATACCCGTGTGCATGCAGCGACTCTCTGCCGCACAATTTGCGTCATATCAGACTAGGATAACAGTGATTGGGTAAGTTGGCGTAGATCAGCAAGAGTGACCAATTTATCATCAGCAGAACGGGTCGCAGGCGAGAATGGGGGAGCAAACTGAGAGGTGTCCCCAAAATGGTGATGACCGACCCCAGAGGTAGGAAGTCCATCACAGGAGATGTCTGAGGGGCCTGCCATGGCGCACTGTGGAGGGATGGCAGAGGGCTCTGTTCCTGACCATCCCACACGAGCCCGTTGACCAGTGAGGGTGATGGGCGGTGATTGCCCGTGAGGGCGCATGCCAGGTACTTGAAGGCGAGATCGGGTCCATAGACGAGGTGAGCGGTTGCGAGGGCATATCTGGTTGGTGCCGGGGAGAGCGGGTCTCCATGGTAAGGGGTTGAAGAGTCCCAATAGCCAGGCAGACTTGTGGATTGGGGAACTCCTGGGACTGAGGGGACCCTTGAGACAGAGGGACCCGGGGGTCTGAATATGATGCCACAGGGGTAGATATCAGGTGTGCCTGGACGTCCAATTGGACAGCAGCCCCCGTCCACCCCCAAAAAAACCAGCCACATCAGAACAAACAAGGTGTCCGTCAGGTTCCCGCGGATAACAGGGAACCCCTTTAAGGGGCACAGGAGAAGGCAGCTCCTCAGTTAAAGTCTATGAGGAAGTGTTGTCCCCAAAACCCAACCCTGTACCTGGCAACCGGGTGAGCACAGGAGAAGAGTCCATTCTGTGGGCCTCTGGTCGGTCCCGACCTTCAGAGTGCCGGAGCCGAGGCGGATCTGGGTTATAGCGCGGGTCCAGCGCAGGAGAGGCAGCCAGGTCCGGCTGAGACGCAGCGCCGACGGCGCGGGCCTGCTGTGCAGAGAGCAGGGGGGAAGGCGCCTTGTGCCAGTGCCGTCTCCAGACGGGGTGCCGGGAGATGCCCCTTTCCCGAGCCGCTCGTGGCTCCTGTAGGAAGCAGTGGAGAGCCATGCTGGGAGGTCACCGCTGCGCAGGAGACGTCCGGTGAGTCCGGGGTAGATCGCCATGTTTTCCGCTGCCGCCCTTGTCCACACCGCGTGTCCATGCAGGAAAGGACCGCCGCCATCTTCCTCATGGCCTCCCGCAGTCTCCGGCTGGCGGGAAACCAGCGGTACCGCGGTGAAGGACGTGCCGATCGCCCCCTGGGGTGACGGGGGATGAGGAGTAGACTTTGGGCCCCCTCTTTTTTAGAAGCTTTCCCCATCATAAAATGTAGCAGCCAGCCAAAGACAAGGAGTAAGCCACGGAGCCCAAGTGAAGCACGTCCTCACAGCTTCATAGCCAGGCCACGCCCCCCATATGACTCTTTTCTGGCTAAAAACTGCAGATTTGAGCATTAAATACTCTAAAACTGCAGCATCTTACAGAATAAGGGACAGCGCTGGAAACAGCAGGTCTGATACTAGCTTGTGCTGCCCTCAGCAAGGGGGCATAATCTATGTGAGAGGTTCTCTTTAAGGACGCCTTAACCAGAGGACACTAGTATGAATGTTAGTGTATGGGGTGCTGGGTGGTAGGCTAAGAGCATGACTAGTGAGGGAGGTTTATGTTTACTTAGAGGCTAGACAGACTAGAGTTTTTATTATAAACATTTTATACTGAACTGTTGGTGTTTGCTCAGTTTGAAACTAACGGTATTGTTAGAGTGACGTGTGCCATAAACCATCAAACTAAGGATCCCTGGATTGTCCGTTTTGATGTGAGCCATATATACATACACACACACACACACACACACACACACACACACACACACTTAGCATTGTAGACCTACTGCTGAAAAAAGTCCAAAAGGAGGAAATGTATAGCACTAATCCACTGGCTATATTAACACTTTACTACATGCTTATTATATTTAGCAATACTTATACGTTGAAGAATGTATATGTTTAGCGAAATACTGGAACAATAAAATATTGAAATATAAACTGCATCTAATTTTAAGTGCTGTGGAATTGTGGGATAGTGGGACAGCCTCCTTGTGTTTTCTAAGTAAATCCCATGCATGACAGTTGTAAAATGTTTTTTTGTATTCTACTGTTTGGCCACAAGATGCCGCTATGTCCAGTTTCCAGTATATGCAAATGAGGGACATGGGAGCAAACTGGCACATGTAGCAGCCATTTTTAGAAGCTGCTGTGATTCTGAGGAGAACCGACAGAGACAGTTTTAGCTAAAGGAGCCAGGATTCACAGTCGTTCCAGGGGCAAGGAAGCCTGCCTTCTATACGACCCATCGCAGAGGAGAAGAGAACTCCTTACAAAAGGACAAGCCCAAGATAGAGAGGACT
>JAODAL010064559.1:0-18662 GCA_025379985.1 Phyllomedusa bahiana
AAAATAAAGGGTGTTTGTTGCTCTCCCATAATTTTAAGGGTCACGCTCAAAATCCCATCGACATCGACTATCTTGTCGTTTGATGGTCCCACGACCATCGACCGATGTCGATGGCCAACGTAATCGCTCAACACTATTGGTAACATTAATTTATATTATTTATTTTAATATTAATTTTAGGTTATATAATTTTATATAAAATTTATAGGATATTTTTTTTTTACTTTTTGTATATTATATAATTTAATATTCATTTTATAATGGAAAAATCAGTTCCACTATGACAACTTTTTGGGCTCAGCAGAAAACTTTTAACTTGGTTTGGCTGTTCTGACATTTGGGGCCCCAATTATAAAACTGTCGGGTCAAAAATTCACTTTGTTACCCATAAACCCAATCAGACACCTCATTTTTCATATAGTGCCTGGAAAAAGATGGGGGTGCCTATAGACTGCGGGGCAACAAAGTAAATTTTAACCTGGACTTTTTTCATACATGTGGCCAGTTTCACACAAAAAAAAGGGTTTTTTGTCGTTTTTCAGATGGTTTGTAGCCACCATCTCCAAGACTTTAATAGAAAATCCATTCAAAAGCCAAACTGAAGGATTATTGCCTACACTTTTTTTATCCCAACCGTTCTGAACACTTTAAAATGCACAATCCCGCCCTCTTTTTTGGGCGAAGTTCATTTAATGTTTAGATTATGGCGAATCCGCAAACTCCGGGCAAAACCACCCCCAAAAACATCCAAAAAACGACTAAAAAACAAGGGGGATTCTTAAAAAAAATCCGACCCTTTTTTGTCACTTCTTTGTGGACGGGCCCCTTGCTTTTGGGATCCCACATTTATAAAAATTTTCTAATCCCATGAATTGGGGCACACGCCCCCAGAACGCCCCCACATTTACGAAACATTTAAAAGGGTTTTAGGGCCGGGGGGGAATTGCCCAAATTTTGGAAGTTTCTGTTTAACATCTATAGAACAGGGCTAGACACTTTTTGTTCAAAAACTGCCCAAAAACCTGCCCAGCCTATTTATAAATGTCTCCTTGTGTAACTGTAGAACATGTATAACACCCCCTAAACATTTTGGGATGACTGCTCCCAAACATGTCGGCCACACTCATAAAACCCTTTAAAGCCAACATTCACCTAAAAACAAATGGCATTGTACCCCGTATTTTTTATGCAAAATTTTTTCCCAAGGGGTTTCCCTTTTTCCCTTTCCCACAGCAACACCAAACATTTTACAAACTACACAAATTTTAAAAAACGCATCCAAAACCTAAATCATCTCTCTTTGCAGACCAGTAAATCCCCCCTTTTTTCCCAAGCCAAGAAAGGATAAAATTTTCAGACAGCCTATAGCTCACCTTGTAAAGCCACCAAGACACCACCATGGACTTCCTTAATGAGCAGGGACAGCTATGAAAATTAGCCTTGGGTATTTATTTGAAAACCTATGCGAAAAACATCTTTAAATTTTCATTTTCTATTCTTCATTGACCTATTATGAATGACAAAGGGATTGGCCCTGGGATTTTGGGCCCTACTCTTCCCAATTTAATTTGAATGGGGAAAAAGCAAAAAAACCAACTCCATTTTGATTGTGTGACACCTGTTTTGGGAAAAGGAAAACAGATCCTTTTTTATAGTCATGGCCATTGTAGATATATTGATTTCCTGATATATACAATTGCAGAACAAAAGTGGTTCCAATGTTATAGTGCACAGTGGTATATATTTTTGCCTAAAAAGTATTCAGTGGAATAAGTCATAATCATATAATCGTAAGTTATGCACATTCTCTGAGAGAACAAAGGGAAATATCTTCTATTGTAGATGTGTGTAATGATATCAGGGGAAAACGGATTTTTCCAGTCTTAAATCAAGCAAAGCATATGAATATCACATTGGTGAAATCTCTATAGAGACCTGAAACCCCTTTGGCACTGGACAGAATTTTGTTACTGGAAATTTGACAGAATGCTCCTAGCACACATTCACTGATTTTAATGGTCTTTTACTTAGAATGTCTTGTCAGACTTCAAATGGTTGAAATTTCTGAGCAATGCAAAAGCACTCCAGGCTCTCTCTAGCCATTTTATTCTGGAAATCAGTAGTGGTCTGAAATAATGGATTTCCCCAATGTAATTTTTAATATCATAGCCAAAGACTGTTTTGCCTGTCTTATGTTTTAATGTATTTTGGCCCGGTGTTAATGGTCCAGGTATAATCGTTTAAAAGATATAACCCTTAGGTTAGGTAAATTCCCCTAGTATGGAATAAGGGGGAAAGGTCGTTATGCTTTTCCCCTGTTTAGGTCACCCTTTTGGTAGGGTTAGGGGGCATGTAATAGGTTTTTTATAAGGAGGATAAAGTTTTGTCCCCCCATATGGGTGAGTATTAGGCAGGGATAGTCCCCATGTTAGTGTTATAACCCCAAGGGATTTTTCTCCTTTTTGGGAATTTGTTTAAAAAAAAGGTTTTAACTCCCGGAGGTTATAAGCAGGTAAGGGTCATTTTGACAAAAACCGGTATAAGGCCCACTAAGGCCTAGGCGTAAAAGGGAGGGCATTAGGGATTTTTAAAAAAAAAAAAACCAAAAAAACCAGATCCCCGGGTTGGGTGGGTTTGCCCCTTTCTGCCCCATCGTGGGGGTTAGGCCAGGTTACCCCCCAAGGTGGCGGAGTATAGGCGGATGGGAGGTATAGGAAGCTATATGTCCATAGGGAGGCTATAGGCAGATTAATTGCCCCCATAGGCAAGTTATAGGCAGGTAAAGGTCCAACTAGGCAAAGTTATAGGCAGGTATAGGTCCCCTAGCAGGTTATGGCAGGTATAGGTCGTTATAGGCAGGTATAGTCCCTTAGGCAGGTTATAGGCAGGTATAGGTCCCCCTAGGTAGGTTTTAGGCAGGTATAGGTCGTTATAGGCAGGTATAGTCCCCTAGGCAGGTATAGGTCCCCCTAGGTATGAGGGTTTGATAGGCAGGTATAGTTAGGTGTTATAGGCAGGTATAGTCCCCTAGGGAGGTTATAGGCAGGTATAGTCCCCTAGGGAGGTTATAGGCAGGTATAGTCCCCTAGGTGGTATTAGGCAGGTATAGTCCCCCTAGGTAGGTTATAGGCAGGTATAGGTCATTATAGCCAGGTATAGGCCCCACTAGGCAGGCTCTAGGTAGGTATAGGCAGGGCATAGGCAGCGTTTTAAAACAAAAAAAAACACTTACCTGACTCTCCGCTGCTCCGTCTCCCTCACCACTCCGCCTCCTCGCTGTCCAGCCTCCCGCGCGCGCTCTCCATCTTCTCGGCACAGGCGCGTGATGTCATCAGGCCGCGCACGCAGGTATAGGAAGCTATATGTCCTTATAGGCAGGCTATAGGCAGATAATTGCCCCCATAGGCAAGTTATAGGCAGGTAAAGGTCCAACTAGGCAAAGTTATAGGCAGGTATAGGTCCCCCTAGGCAGGTTATAGGCAGGTATAAGGTTCGTTATAGGCATGGTTTTAGTCCCTTTTGGCAGGTTATAGGCAGTATAGGTCCCCCTAGGTAGGTTAAAAGGCAGGTATAGGTTCGTTATAGGCAGGTATAGTCCCCTAGGGGAGGTATAGGGCCCCCTAGGTAGGTTATAAGGGTTGGGAGGTAATAGGTGGTTTAATAGCAAGGTTATAGATTCCCCCTAGGTAAAGGGTTTTAGGCAGGAAAAGTCCCCTAGGTAGGTTTATAGGCAGGTATAGTCCCCTAGGTAGGTTATAGGCAGTATAGTCCCCCCAGTAGGTTATAGGCAGGTATAGGCATTATAGCCAGGTATAGGCCCCACTAGGCAGGCTCTTGGCAGGTATAGTGCAGGGCATAGGCAGCGTTTAAAACAAAAAAAAACACTTACCTGACTCCCGCTGCTCTGTCTCCCTCGCCACTCCGCCTCCTCCTGTCCGGCCCTCCCGCGCGGCATCTCCATCTTTCTCGGCACAGGCGCGTGATGTCATCAGGCCGCGCACGCAGCGTGATGACACACGCTGCCTGTGCCCGGAAACTACCGGACAGCCGCAGAAGCCCGGGGTCCACTGCGGACACGGAGCACTCGCTCCCCTGCTCCGCAGTGGTATCTGTTCACTTGTATGCACTCCGGAGGAGTCGCATACAAGTTTAAGAGATAGCCGACAGCGTCCCGGGCCACCGGGAGCACCCGGACACTGTCGGGGTACTCGGCGTTCAGTTATATGCCTCCTGAGGAGGCCGATATAAACTGAAGCGTCCTGGGCGGCGCACGGGCCATCGCAGCGCCCGGGCCGACAGGGGGGATTTTTCAGCACATTTTTTGTGCTGAAAATCTCGGCTTATACTCGAGTATATACGGTAAATAGCACAATTATTGTTGGTTGTATTTATTTTAAGTGTACAGAAATTAACTAAAAAAAAGACTCAAAGACATATTAGATACATGTTTCATATAGAAAAAAATATTGTGGATTTTTAAGAGAAGTTAAGGCAGAAATCTAATGTGTAAGCCATTACCATGTATGTGGACATGAATTAGCCCTATTCAGTGGTGCTAATTCATCTTTGGCTATATCGAAAACCATTATTTATTTATTCTCACCATACTGATGTAAAATCAATGTCCAAAACTACAGTGGTATGAAAAAGTATTTCCCCCCTTCCTGATTTCTTAATCTTTTGGAAATTCAGTTTTGGGACTCATTATATAGCTCCTGTACAAGACTGCACATACTGCACATGCCTTTTGCACTCTGACTCTTAGTTTCTGCCTCTTTAGACTGCATGTTTTAGCTCCTTCTACAGATGTTCAATAGGATTTAGATCAGGGCTCATAGAGGTTAGTTCTGAGCCATACTTAGCTGTGTGTTTTGAGTCACAGATACCCTGTTTCACAGTAAGTGCAATGTTCTTTTCTTTGTATGTTTCCTTTTTGTGTCTGTGAACAAAGAGCTGATTTGACTTGCCAAAAATTACTGTTCTGTCTTATGTGTCCAGAGGACATTCTACGAAAGGCTTTGTGGCTTGCCAATAAACATTTTGTCATATTCCAGTCCTACTTTTTTATGATTTGCTTTCAACAGTGGTTTCCTTCTCAATCATTTTCCATTAAGTCCACTTTGGCAAAGGCAGCGACTGCTGAAGCAATTTGACACTGAAGTACCTTGACCTTGAAGTTCACCTCTAATCTCATTGGATGCAGTTCTGGGGTCTTGGTTTACCATTTGTAGTGTATGTTTCTTCAATTTGTAATCAATTTTCCTTTTGTGGTCCCATTCAAGGTGGTTGGCTGCAGCCCTAAAGGCCTTAAAGTTTTGAATTTGTGCAACTGCATTAACAGGTACATCAAGCTGTTTGGAGATTGTCTTGTAGCTTTTACCTTTAAAGTGTTTGTCTATAATTTTCTTTGTAATATCCTGAGGCAACTCTCCTCAGCTTCTTTTAGTCCATTTTCAGTGTGGTATATACCATGATACCAAACAGCATAGGGACTGCTTTTCCCCTTTTAAATACACAGTCCACCTAAATATTCTTGCAAAATGTTGGTCTAAAGAAAGCTAGCCAATATATGGTGCAAGGAAGAGAAAGGTATCTAATATCTTGCAAAATGTGCCCAATCTATCACACACTTTGCTACTATATGAGACAGACAGCATAACCTTATGTTGTCAGAAATTAAGACAGTATTAATTAAATCTCAAATTTTTTTAAGCCCAAAATGTGGTGTATTTCTAAAGATTGGAGTCATACATGTAAATGACAAACATGTAGATGTAGACAGCTGTAACTACTGAGAGTTTGCTAAGAAGTATTCCCACAGCTAACTAATTGTAGCTCTGTCTACCAAGCTCCCCCAAGTGGCAGCTGTAGATTTAAGGTGGTTGTCAGACGATATATATTTGTTTGTGTTAAAAACAGAATATAAAGTTATTAACTTATATATTTTACATCTAATATCTTTGTGCATCTTTATATTTCAGAGATGCTCTCCCATCCCAGTGCTTCCTTTCCTGCATAAGTTCAAAGACAAAAGGGAAGCTTTCCTCCCCTCTCTGTGTCTGTGATGTGCTAGTTCGATAGCTCAATCCTGTCCTTATCTCTGCCTCTAAACTAGCAATCCAAAAAAAAACAAAATGGTCAGAACCTCCCAAACAATTGTGAAAAAAATGGCAAAGGTTGAAAATAAAATAACACACAAAAACAGACAGCAGCACTCTGCAGGCGCTAAGGGTACATCCACATGATGAATAAAATTTATGAAAACCATGTTGGATGACGTGCTTTTCAGCGAGTATTTACATGGTGTTGCATGTGGATTTAGGGTCTTTTTTAATCTTAGTTTACAGTCAGAAATGAGTCCCATTCAAATTAGTCATTTTGGATGCGGATTCACGTTAGAAAACAACTTACGGACGTTTGGGACACGTTTCACATGATGTTTTTAACCATTCTCTTTGACATGAATAGTAAATTTCCACACGTTGGAAATTCCGACTTGAAATACTATAGATATAGCCTAAGAGACAAACACTGAATATACAAATTATTTATGCATTTATGTTGTGTAATAAACACAAAAAAACAGAGGTTCTTCGCACACATTTTAGATCAAAGCTATGGGGACCCATCCACCAACAGCAAGGTGACCTTAGTACAGATAGGGACCTATTATAAATTGCACCTTTCTATTCCTACAGTAGCTGTACTCTAAATCAGCAACAACCAGGATAAAAGGTGGCTTAGCTAAAGAATAGAGGCAGACAGTTATCCTTCTTTCTGCACCCCATCGACACGGAGAGGGAGAGGATTTCTTATTAAGTCATATTAAATGACATTCAGACACAAAAAAATATAATTTTATTTAGCTGGACAGCTAAAATGTATGGTGAAATTATTGCGTAAAAAACATCTAAACGGTTTAGATATAAAGGTACTTTTTGCTGCAACAACATGTTGACAGATCTGCCTTTTTTATACAGTAAAGTTTCATAAAGACATCATAATGATATTGGATAAGTTCCAAAAACCAACAGGGCTAAATGATGCAATAAAAGAATCTTTTATTTTCTTCCCAACATTTTAAAATACAAGAGGCACCAGACCAGGTAACAAGCAGGGCTTACGCGTTTTGAACCTAGTGACATTTCATGATCATAGCATACTGCTTATGGTAACTGCCATATATATGTATAGATGGTAATCACCAATGAACAATTGCCTAGAAATAAAACTCACCTGATAGTAAAATGTATGACTAGTCCTGTGCATGTACATCATGTGCCAAGGTAAACTGAGAATAAGGAAGTGAGTATGAACAGAACTGGCATCAAATCTATTTTGTATCACCATGATGTTGACTTATCTACATATTAAAAATGCACCAATTTAACAGCCATAAAATGACCAGAAAAAGTTGCTACTTGTGTCCTTTCCCATCTCCAATCCCCAATGTAAAGCCATTGACTCATCATAGATAAGAGCCATGACGTATCGTACTTCCTTCCATCACTAACACCTTAGAAATAAAAAAGAAAATGCTTGTCTGGTACCATGATCCATTCAAGTCATATTTCCTGTCTTGAAAAGGACAAGGAAATGACATTCTATAAAGTGAAAAATTTATTTATTGCAACCTACAATTAATAAAAAGGCATCACCATTGCAGGAGAGAGATTATAATCTCATGTTATTAAATTATGTAAAACCTTTCTCAAAGGCACATTGAGAACAATGTTCAGCAACACTGTAATTGCAATAAATAAATTGAGTTTATAGCTGGTAGTTGTTCCATGTACCGAGAAATACAGCACATTTATTCCTGAGATTCAGTGCACCTGCTCCTTTATATTGCATCAGCTTAATACATTTAAAAAAAAAACAATTTACCAATTTCCATTCTGTCAGCAATAAATCCAACTTGTTGAAATGTGTGACACATTTATAACTTTTATTTTCTCTGTTGATTGAAATTAGTCACCAGAAAGAGTTGGTCGTTTTATTGATTATTATACAGAGCAGACAGGAGGCGTCCTACTGACCAGCTAATTACTAAGCGCCACGCTATCCATCCCTGCAGAAAACGATGCTCTAGCTTTCCAAATTTGAAAATCAATTACCCCTTGACTTGTGCGGGTGTAAGTCATTGCTACAGCTGAGTTATCATTTGCTCTTCTATTACTAATGGCGTGAGGGTCTATTTAATGAAAACTCTACATATTCTGGGCCTGCCTTTGAATAATTTTATGTTCTCTACATGCAATGATTTGTCATTTAGGTCTAGACTAGCTTTATATGAATAGACTTGCATTTTTTTCAAATTTTTAACTCCTTGTATAAAAACAGCATTATTACTATCATTTAGAAAATTTTGCAGGCCTGTGTCAAACTGAATGTATTGTATAAAAGGGTTTGTCCAATCACAGGCATTTATCCCCTGTCTAGATGATAGGTGATAAATATTTGATCACTTGGGGGGACATATATGAATGGGGCAGCGGCAGAAGTCTTAACGTATTTTCAGCCCGATATTAGGTGCAGCCCCATTTGCATTACTGAAAATCCTCCCGAATGCAATTATCAGGCACATTACAGAGCGCAAGCGGCACTTTGCAATGCGTATGATTTTGGCGCATGTGGCCCTTGGTGTTTGTGCTTTGTCCTTAGTTACACTACATATACCTCACTCATTTTTATTACCAACTTTTCCATGTTTTGCTCTGGCCAGGGCCATCTTATCCATTGGCAGGGGCGTAGCTATGGGGGGTGCAGAGAAAGTAGACGCTACCGGGCCCTGCAGCCTAAGGGGGCCCAAAAGCCATTCTGCCACATAAGACGACACCCATTTCACTTTTTGCACCCGGGCCCAAGAGTTTGAAGTTACACCTCTGTCCATTGGGCATCCTAGGCAGTTGCCTGGAGGCCCCACAAGCATAGGGGACCCAGGTGGCGAATATAAATCCTAGGAATTCAGGGCACATGCCCTGGATTACTTTGTTGAGGCTGCTTATTTAATTGTAGGTATGTTCTTAAAAATTGCAAACAGTTAATAACCATGGCAAGCCGAAATCCATTCCTTCCCTGCCAATCAGTCTTGTAGGCTGTAGGCAGCATACAAGATGTCAGATGGGTGTTCTGACATAGGCGGTGTAATGATATAGGTGTGGTTGGGGGTGGATAGAGGCATGGCCTCATGTAGTGTCATTGTTTGGGGGCCCAAAATACTATTAAGACAGCCCTCGTGCTGGCCACTAGTCTAAAAAAAATCTCAATAATTGCCTATCTACTTTTATTAACATCAATCTCAATTATCTAATGTGAAGATTAAAATTAATAAACTTATTTCCACCCCACATTAATTAGCACTTCTGATTGCAATAGTGGAGAATTTACCTGAGATGAAGGGGATCGATAACACCTGGATAATTACTGTATTTTAGAAAATGCCTAACACAACAAACCCATATTAAAGGGAAAAAGGGCATGTAGTTCCCAGCATTCCATTAGTAAAATTTTTCCAGGCTTTATTAAGGTTTCTTACCATTCGTAGTGCAACTACATACATTTGCTGCGGGTTCTTCTACAATGTTTTAGTGATGTCCTTTGCCAGTCCATGCAGTCTGCAGCAGGAGCTTATGTGAGCCGGACTTAAAAAAATTTTTTGAATCAATATTTGGAAAACCATTATCACGTCAGGGGTCAACCACACAGGGAATATCGTGACAGTTTTGGGCACCATTCCGGGGAAAGATATTTAAGCTTGAATAGAACAAAGGCGGGCAACAAAATAAAAAAAAGAGGGCTTTGGAGGACATAATAAATATGTTTAAATATATTAAAGGTCAAAAAGACCCCTCCAAGTTTTATTTATCCCCGACTAGAAGGCAAATTTTCCCCCCAAATTTCGTTTCGTTCCCCTTCGCCAAATTTTCTCGCAAAAAATAATTTCGTTCCCAAAATTACTTGGGCACAAATCACGTTAAAAAAAGCTATTTCCAGACTGCACAGAGCCTGCGGGGTGCGTAAACGTTGTGCCATGCTTAAATTGAAAGGGGGAGCTTGGTTTGGTCTTCATACAATGTTTTTTTTTTAGTATACACGCACATGACTGCCGCCGCCTTAAATCGCTTTTCTCTAAAATTCCCTGGGGACTTAAGGGGCAAAACTGACCAAAAAACTGAAGGGGGAATGTACGTATAAAGTCATGCAGCACAGCTGGAAAAAAATAACTAGGGGACAGGTGGCAACATCAGTGACAGAGTGTGGAGGTGACGGGGGCAGCCACAGCAGCTGAGGCAAGAGTGCACAATGACATTTTGGAGGTGGCAAAAACAGGAATAGGGCCCAGAGTGGCACAATTTTTCCTGTTAGGTCACGGGACACCACAGCACACATGAGGTTTTAGACAGTGGGACAATGACACAGTGGTAGGTCACGGCAGCGCCCAGCACAGCGAGGTCAGACAGTGCACAAAGCACAGTGTGTAGGTCCACGGCAGCAGCCACAGCACAGCATGAGGGCAGACAGTGGCACAATGACATGTGTAGGTCCGGCAGCAGCCAACAGCAGCAGCAGGTCAGACAGTGCACAATTACACAGTGTGTGTACGGCCAGCCACAGCAGCAGCATAGGTCAGACGTGGCACAATGACCAGTGTGTAGGTACGGCAGCAGCCACAGCAGCACAAGAGGCCCGACAGTGGCACAAGAACAGAGTGTTTAGGTCACGGCAGCAGCCCCAAACAGCAGCATGAGGTCAGACAGTGGCACAATGACACAGTGTGTAGGTCACGCAGCAGCCCAGCAGCAGCATGAGGTCAACAGTGGCACAATGACATTCTGGAGTGGCAAAAACAGAATAGGCCACAGAGTGGCACAAGACAGAGAGTAAGGTGACGGCGGCAGGAGCAACAGCATGAGGTCAGAGAGTGGCACAATGACACAGGGTGGAGGTCACGCAGCAGCCACAGCAGCAGCATGAGGTCAGACAGTGGGACAATGACAGAGTGTGGGGGTGGGTGGCAATACCAGTCCCCGGTAAAGATGGTTGGTGGCAGAAAGGAAAACTGGTCAGCAGATGTGTGGCATCAGGCGGATGGCGGCATCAGAATAGTGGCTGAGGCAGGTAGTTTGAACCCAACTCATTTCTCACAGTTTGGGTGAGCGTCATGGCTGATGTATCCCCGACGCCTAAGGCATTGGGTGTGTGGAAATCCTGCCGATCCCCCCGATTCATTTTAAAAAAGGGTCAGTCTTCCACATTTCCCGTGGACAAGCGGTTTCCTTTTTTGGGTAACGAGGGCCCCCCGCCACACTGAACACCCGCTCGATCCACACACTGGCCGGGCGGGACGCTTCTCCACTGCAAACTCGGCAAGTTGCGCCCCACATCCATTTTGGCTGCCCAAAAGTCCCGGACTTCTAATGGGGGCAGAGTGCTTTTCCAAAGTAGGCCACCACCTGTTGGTTCGGGGGCTCCCAGTCCTGCTGCTGCTGCGGCGATTTCCCTCCTCACAAAGGCGGGTGAAGGAAGCTGGCTCATGACTCCAGACTTAGTTGTGCTGATGGACGGGGTACTGCTCCGACCCCCTCACTCCCCCGGGCAGCGCGGCATCAGTAGTGACACTGAAAAACCCCCCGGTAAAACCGTCAAGGAGGGACGATGCCGCACAGGGGCACACCAACTGCTACGGGGGATTTCCCATGTATTTGGTTTGTCCCCCTCTCAATAGCTGGGAAAAAGATAGATTTTTCACTCGTTCCGGGACATGAAGCAATAAAATGACGTATTCATCCCGTATCCTGGCACTGACAAATAACTGCCTCCTAAAAAGGCCTAAACAAACGCAGGGTCACGCATGAGCTGCCACTGGCTGACATCAAATTACACAGGATATTTCTGTCTGCCGGATCATCAAAAAACGTTAAGGGCCCTTTCTCTGTTATACAGGGGGTTCCAACATGTGCGGGCGGAATCCAAGGGGTGGAAACACGCATATCAGAGGTGTTGGGGGGAGGCCTTTATCCGCTGCAACTCGGGGAGGGGGGTTCCTGGCTTTGTACAATGGAAAAAAGCATGCACATTTTCCCTGGCCATTTTCAGAAGTTCTAAGACGGGGGAAGACTTCAGGAACCTTTTCCCAAAACCCAGATTTGAACCGTGCGCCATGCAGGGCGCAGGGACCACCCCCCTGGGGTGCAGCCGGACACCATTTCCCCCCATTGTCCGTCACCATGGTTCCGATTTGCATTTGGGCGGGGAGAAAGCCACACATCGATTTCTTGCTGCATGACGCGGACATTTCCCCCCTGTGTGATTTTCCGTTCGCCGAGGCAAGCCGGGTGTAGAACTGGTACACCGCTGTGCCCTACACAGTGGATGAGGGAGCATATTTGTAAGGCGAGAGGGTGGTGGGGGAGAGGCGGACTTTGGGCGCAGACCCGCATTTTTGACAACGTGGAGGAGAAAGCGGCGTTTTCCTGTCCAATTTTTTTGGTGTCCCGGGGCCGAAGCACATTCACCCAGTGGGCCGTAAAGGACATTCCTGGCCCTGACCGAAGTTACAGCCCAAAACTCGGCGCCCCTGCACCTTGGAACAAAACCGATAAGCTAAAGGGACTGGCCCACTTTCTTTTCTACATATTTTAAAGTGCGGTACTACCGTTTTGGGGAAAAGAAATTAGGTTTGGAACTCTCCTCTGGGCCGGCACAACATTTTTTTCTCGAACGGTCAGATCCACCCTTTTGGAAAGGGGGGGACGCAGTACCAACAACTGGACAGGAGCACGGTCAGCTGCTGCACCTTAGGATGGTTTGGACGCATCGTTATCTCTTTGAAAATCGCCTCGCGAACGACTGCTGGCGCCTGGGGTACGGGAGCAGGACAACTGGCCCGGGAGATGAGTCAAAAGAAACAGCTCCCTTTCAGAAGGGGGTGGACCCTTGCTGCTGCAATGGCATCGTGCCACGGGCGCTGCTGCGCGCTTTGCTGCGGCGCAGGATGGACCACCACATCTGACCACGTTCTCTCAGGCCCCCGATGGTGACCTGCAGTTTTAAAGCGGGGCCGTGGGCCAACGTTAGCCCCCTTTTCCACGCTCACTTTCGCTTACAATTCTACATATACCCATTCGGCTCCTCCGGGTTTTAGCAAAGAACTCCCACACCGCCGAGTATGGGATTTTACCGCCAACGCCCCGACTGGTGACTACTGCCGCCGCCCTCGCTGAGCCCCTGTCCACTTTTTTGGACCTGCGAAGGGGGTTTTTTTACCCCGTGGCCACTTGCTCCCGACCACACTCGCTCCCCTGAACACGCCACACGACCCACTTGCTGGCTGCGCCGCTGTCTGACGCGCAAGCGGGCCCCCTTTTCCCTGACATGATGAACCCTTCCCTCACCCCTCCCAAGTGCACCCCGGCTACATCATCACTATTTTTTTTTCACGTCACTGCTGTCCTCATCACCGTCGGGTATGCAGAGCTGACCCCTCACAACAACCCCCCATCCCACTCTCAACACTATACTTTGCCGCCACTAAAAGCAGGGATATGGCCCATTTCTTGCTGAAAAGAAACTGCGACTGCCCCCCAAATGTTCATCCCGCTAATAGTGGCGCTGAACCCAGACCACATAGTATTTCTCGGGCTGGGGGAACCCGGAGGGGCCAGAGGCGGGGTTGGGGACGGGTTTGGGGGCCACTGACCCGCCCCCGGGGGCCATGCCAACTAAGGGTTGTGTCGACTTCCCACCGACTTTTGGCGGGGGTTCGGGTGTCACGGGGGAGGAAGTGATGACCTAGTAAACCCAAATAAAAACCCCTTTGGGGTTTTGCAGTCTACACGGCCGCTAATGACAGCGGGATTTTTGGCCCCACCAGTGACTCCTCTGCACGTCCCCTTGCTGTGCTGCGCCCGGGCCTGAAAGTTTTTTACTCTGCCACTCGCAGGTGAAACCTGCCACCCTCTTCTGACATACATATAAAAATACACACCCGTATTTGACCCAAAATGAACCCAGAACAAGCTTGGGAACCCTTTGGGTATAAATTGCCTCCACAAATGGGGAGGAAAAATTTACTTGTATGTTCCCCTTTAAAACTCTGTGATTTTACTGAATATAAAAGCCCCCAAACAGCTTAATTAACCTTCGGATATGAATTTTGCACAAAAATTTCTTCTTTGCGGTGAAAAACAAAGTTTTTTTTTACTGATACAACTGCAAAACAAGCTTATTAACCCCTGGATGTAAATTGCGAAAAAAAATTGACAAAACCCCAAAAATATAGCTTTGTAGCGGTTACAATTGCGTGTTTTCTACCCACACAACAGAGCTAAAATTGTAATTAACCTTTGCTTGGAATTAGGCTACGGGGGAAAAATGTATAAATTTGGCGTTTAAAATGATGGTTCTTGGGGTCACCACACTGAAAAAAACGCTTTAAATTTAAACCCCTGATTAAACTGCGCCCCACAATTGGCCCCCACAAACATAGCTTTGTACTGTTTCAATGCGGTGTTTTTTACGCCACACAACAAAGATAAAATTTAATTAACCTTTGCTTGTGAATTATGCTACAGGAAATATTATAATTTTTTCGTTGAAAAAGACGGTTTTTTGGATCACCACAGCTAAAAACAACGTTTTAATTAAAAACCCCTTGATGTAAATTGCCCAAAGAATTGAGCCACCACAAACTAGTACTTTTTTAGCGGGTTTCAAAGCGGGGTTTTTTACGCCACACAACAAGAGATAAAATTTAATTTAAACCCTTTGGGTTGGAATTTCACAGGAAATATTATATATTTTTGGCGTTAAAAAGACTTTTTTTTTGGTCACCACGCTAAAAACAAAGCTAAAAAAAACCCCCGGATGTAAATTGCGCCAAAGAATTTAGCCACCACAAACTACAGCTTTTTAGCATGTTTTCAATGGGTTTTTTTTTTTCGCTACACAACAAGAGAAAAATTGAAATTTTTCCTTTGCTTGTGAATTAGGCTACAGGAAAAAATGTATAATTTTGGGGTTGAAAATGAGGGTTTTTTTGGACACCACAGCTGAAAAACAACCTTTAATTTAACCCCTGGATGAAACTGCCCACACAATTGAGCCACCACAAACTATAGCTTTGACGTGTTTTCAATCGGTGTTTTTTACGCCACACAACAAGAATAAAATTGTAATTAACCCTTTTCTTTTGAATTTTGCACAGGAAATATGAAATATTTTGGCTTGAAAAGACGGTTTTTTTTGGGGCACCACACGAAAAACAAAACCTTAATTAACCCCCGGATGTAAATTGCGCCAAAAAAATTGAGCCACCAAAACTAGTAGCTTTGTAGCGTGTTACAATGCAGTGTTTTTTACGCCACACAACAAAGAAAAATTGAAATTAACCTTTTGCTTGTGAATTTTGCTACAGGAAATATGATATATTTGGCGTTGAAAAAAGACGGTTTCCTTGGGGGCACCACGCTGAAAAAAAAAGCTTAATTTAACCCTGGGTGTAAATTGCCCAAAAAATGAGCCACCACAAACTACTACTTTGTAGGTGTTCAAGCGGGGTTTTTTTACGCCACACAACAAAGAAAAAAATTGTAATTAAACCCTTTTCTTTTTAATTTTGCACAGGAAAAAAATAAAATTTTGGGGGTTGAAAATATTTCTTGGGGTCACCCCACTGAAAAACAACGCTTAATAACCCCTGGATGTAAATTGCGCCCAAAAAATTTAGCCACCACAAACTAGTAGCTTTGTAGCTGTTACAAGCAGTTTTTTTACCCACACAATAAGAGATAAAATTGTAATTAGCCTTGCTTTTGAATTATGCACAGGAAAAAAAAAATTATACTTTTGGGGTTGAAAATGACGGTTTCTTGGGGTCACCAAGCGAAAAACAACGCAAAAATTAACCCCCGGGTGAAATTGCGCCCCACAATTTACCACCACAAACACACTTTGTAGCGTGTTACAAGCGGTGTTTTTTACGCCACACAACAAGAAAAAATTGTAATTAAACCTTTGCTTGTGAATTATCACAGGAAAAAAGTATATATTTTGGGGTTTAAATGACGGTTTTTTTTTTGGGATCACCACAGCTAGAAACAACGCAATTTAACCCCCGGATGTAAATTGCGCCAAAAAATTGAGCCACCACAAAATATAGCTTTTTACGTGTTACAATGCGGGGTTTTTTTCGCCCCAAAAATAAAAGATAAAATTTTAATTACCCCTTTTCTTGTGAATTATGCTATAGGAAAAATTTATATTTTTGGCGTTGAAAATGACAGTTTCTTTGGGTCACCACAGCTGAAAAAAAACGCTTAATTAACCCCTGGGTGTAAATTTCGCCAAAAAATTGAGCCACCACAAACTAGTACTTTTTAGCGTTTACAATGCGTGTTTTTTTACGCCACACAACAAGAATAAAAATTTTAATTTTAAACCCTTTGCTTTTGGAATTATCTACGGAAAAATTTATATTTTTTGGCGTTGAAAATGACGGGTTTTTGGAAACACCACACGAAAAAAAAACCTTTTAAATTTAAACCCCCGGATGTAAATTCACCCACAATTGAGCCACCACAAACACTAGCTTTGAGCGGTTACAATGGGTTTTTTTTACCCCACACAAAAAGAATAAAATTGTAATTAACCTTTTTTTGTGATTAGCACAAAAAATGATAATTTGGCGTTTAAAAAATTTCGGTTTCTTGGGATCACCACAGCTGAAAAACAACGTTAATTAACCCCCGGGGTAAATTTCGCCAAAAAATTGACCACCAAAACTATACTTTGTACGTGTTACAATCGTTTTTTTTTACGCCCCCAATAAAAATAAAAATTTTAATGAACCTTTGCTTTGAATTATGCTACAGGGGAAAAAAGTATATATTTTGGCGTTGAAAAGACGGTTTTCTTTTGGAAACACCACAGCTGAAAAAAACCTTAATTAACCCCTGGGTGTAAATTGCGCCAAAGAAATTTAGCCACCACAAAATAGACTTGTAGCATGTTCAAGCGGGGTTTTTTTTTTCGCCACCAAAAAGAGATAAAATTTTAATTTTCCTTTCTTTAATTTTCTACAGGGAAAAAGTAATATTTGGGGTTAAAATGACGGTTTCTTGGGACACCACGCTGAAAAACAACGCTTAATAACCCCGATTAAATTGCGCCAAACAATTGCCACCACAAACTAGTACTTGTGCGGTTTACATGGCGTATTTTTTGCGCCACCAACAAAGTAAAATGTAAAACCTTCGCTTGTGAATTAGCACAGGAAAAATGTATAATTTTTGGGGTTGAAATGAAGTTTCTTGGAGTCACTACAGCTGAAAAACAAAGCTTAATTGACCCCTGGAAGTAAATTGCGCCAAAGAATTGAGAGCCAAAATAAGTGGGATTTGTATTGTAAAAAGCTGTTTCTTTAAATGAAAACAACAGGGGAAATGCTTTGATCCCCCTTGGGTTTTCAATTCTTTACAGATAGGGTTTTAAAAGTAAGCAGCTGCAGTGGACCACCAATTTTAATCCAATACCCCAAAAAAAACAAAATAGAACTTAAAAGAAGCGTCTCCGAGACAACTGAACACCCCACAAAAATCGCTGTATAAAAAAACAGTTCTTTATAAAGCTATCACAATCACCCGGCGCACCTTCCCGACATACATGAGAGCGTATACCCCAGCGTCGCCCCGGGGCTTATATAGGGTGAGCACAGATCCCCCCGGGCCTGATTGGCTTTTATCTCCACATTTATGCAGGGATGCCCTTTTTCCCCCGATGCTTTGCCCCATGAGCCCAAGTCTCGCACCATTTAACAAAAAAAAAATCACACTTCGTTCACCCAAGTAACCCCCCCAAATTCACTCGTTCAAACCGAAGTTTTCCTGAAATTCTAAACAAAACCCCCTTCGTTTAAAACAATTTTGCCCATCTCACCCCGGGCGTATCAGGGCAATGAGGCATTTCATCCCTTTGTTTTAGGAAAAAAGTTTTAAAATAAAAATAAAATGGATCTTTTCTGTAAAGCAGTGAAACTTGGGAAATCTCTGCCAAGGAACTTTTCATCTTGAATTCACCTAGAAGTTCAAAAAGGGTCTGAATGCATTTCTAGGGGGTTTAAAAATATAACAATTTTTAATACTAATTTTAAAAGGTTGTTGATCCATGGGTTTTTTTCTAATTGCCAGGTTGGAGTTTGGGGGGGATTTTTTTTTTTACCAAAATGAGGAAATTAGTTTTTTACATCATGGGGGGTTTTTGCCTTTTCTGGAAAACACATAGCACAATACTGAAAGGATGGACTTGTCTTTTTCACTTTAAAAAACTATTAACTATTTTTATTTCCCAAAATAAACAGAGATTCACCCTGAAATTTTGTGTCTCAGCTTTGCTGTGAGAATCATTAAGGACAATTGCCTAACTCCAGCTATAAGTCATAGTTTCTTTTGTGGCTATCAAGCTAGGTCCACACCTCCATTGGGATTTCTGTTTTTCTGTTCCATTATAGGAGCAAATGAAAATAATGGTGGTGCCAATTCTGTTACATAACAGACACCAATAGATCCTTGCAGACCCTAGACTATAATGGGGCCTGTTGGGTTTCCATCATGATGTTTGTCATTTAAACAGAAAAAAAGCACGTTGCATGCTGCACTATTTTT
>JAODAL010064560.1:0-18661 GCA_025379985.1 Phyllomedusa bahiana
TTATGGGATTTGTCCAAATTACTTTAAGTTGTATTGCATATCTAAATCCAGTTCTTGTCGTTTCATTGTTGATATTTGTTCAACAAAGGCCATCCCTGCAAAGACATTTTCTTTATCATTTATAACCTAAATGCAATCTTGTGACTGTGCATCCCTGAAATGACTACACACATTTGCAAACAAATTTATTGATACTTTTTATAGTTGAAAAAAAGATGCAAAGGGATTGTTAGGGACAGTCAGGAGCGCACAAGAAGACATAGACGGAGTGAGGCCCTGACGCTGGTCCAAACCCATGTACTTGCCTCTTAGGGTACCCGACTCCTTACTAGGTCGGCCCCAACCAGAACACTGAGCACTACTCTGAGCAAAGTGAGACACCAAACGCAGACATAGAACAAACAGGGAGAGTCAGACAGGCAAGGTCGGCAACGAACGGTAAGGCCATGTTCACACGGCTTAAAACTGGACGTATTTCAGTCAATAATTATGCGCCGGAGTGCGCAAATTACGGGCTAAAAATGTCCCAGTCATTACGGTAATCCACAGTTCTCATAGAGAACTATGGATTACGTCTCCTCTCCCTGCTCGGCGAATACGCCGGGCGGGGGAGATAATTGACATGTGAATTAACAGCGGCGTGTACGCGCTGCTGGTTATACAAATCTATGGGCCGGCAAGGTGCCGGCTCCCCACTCCCTCCCCCGCTCTCGCCCCCCGGCCACACGGCGTAATTGCGGGGCGTAATTACGTCCCGCAATTAAGCCGTGTGAACCTAGCCGAACGCAGTACAGAAACAGGTGGCAGAGGAGAAACAAGATTCCAAGCCAAGGTCAAAAAACACAGAAGAATCCAAGCAGTAAACAGGCGAACTATAGGCAGAGGTGAAACCGTATAGCAGGCAAGGAAGAGAGGAAGCTGAGTCCTTATATAGGGAACAGGAGAAGGTAGAGCAGAGGTGATAGGTGAATAGAAATGTCCATCAAAAAAGGAACAGATTAACCCAAAAAGTGCTAGAAGATTGCCGTCCACGGGGCGTTGACCAGGAATCAATTAAGCATACAGAGCTAGAAGACAGAATTCACACTGGAAAAGTATCAGGGCGGAAACTGCAGCTTTGGTCGCAGCGGCCATGGCTGGCGACCAGAGCCAGACGCAGAGGGTCTGCCAGGCACAATCATGACAGGGATGATCGATGACAAAATTGAAGCCTAATTTAATAACTTGCATCTGGATTGGAGTCTATTTCTACAGACAGATTAAGAACATCTGTACATTGGCAGTTTCACAATGTTTGTTGTTGTATCGTGTTTTCATTTTGACCTCTTCTTCTGTGTTTACGCCCCCTCTGCTCTTGTGTTTTTTGGAACTTTGGTTGCATTAGAAGTAATGTGAGTTAATTGTCTTCTGTTTATCCCGAATAGTTTTAAGCTTAATCCTCTAAAAGATCCAAAATCTCAGAGGATTCATCCTCCAGTGAGCTGAAACTCACAATTTTGTTAGAGGAATGTCTGTAATTGAAATAGCCTTTTTTAAGAATTGAAAGCAATTTATTGCAATTTGTTTTCCTCAAATTTGATGACGTTTCATCAGCTCCAACAAACAACATGTAAGTACTTTGTTCCACTTTCTCCATAAATGCGTCTGAATATGAGAAGGTGGGTGATGTTTTAATTCTGTGTCCCCTTGGTATCATGTTTTTCTGTACATAATTTTGAAGGTGTGTAACAAAATGTCTGGTATAATGCTGGACGGAAGGTATATCCTCCCAGATATCATCTAGAGGAGACCACACCTGCAGACACAGCAAGCTGCTGATAAGAGACAAGCTGTGGTGATCTGGAGAAGAGTTGCTACATTTTTGTTTTGCGGAAGGGTGTAAAAGGCTGTCAAGCCGTCAGTTTTAAAACCTGCTCGCCTGTTGACCTCTCTACAACCGCAAAAGATGTGTCCTTGGTCAGCGCCAAGGAGATCCCACCTAAAATATCACATGTGGTAGAGGATGAGGGCACGATTGAAGGGGATGTCCTGGGTTAAGGCCACAGTTCAGGGGTCAACCACATCAGCCACCATGGAAGAGGTAATCAAGCACCTGGTAATCAAGGGTTAATCAAGCACAGAGGCCATGCATGTTCAGCAATAGACTAATGTACAAAAGCGAGCACATAGAGAGGCCATGCATGCTCAACAAGAGAATAACCACATACAGATGGCCGAACTGGCATACTAAGGACTGTCACTAAGGACCACCAATTTGCCAGTCGGCCTGTGGCCCAGGCGGTACCAGAATCCCAGACTTTCCATGTAAGCCAGTGCTTGCCGAAAATTACTGAGGATGAAGATGATGTTGAGGCATACTTTACTACCTTTGAATGCTGTGTGAGAGTCATGGCCAAAGGAAAAATGGGCGGGTCTGCTTGCTCCATTCCTGACAGGAGGGAAGCCCAAAAGGCCTATTTTGACCTGGGACCTGAGGCTGTATAGGACTATGAGAGATTTAAAACAGAGATCCTGGCTTGGTTGTGTCATGACGCACGTTTCTGCCGTGGAGCAGCAAGGCACGCCAGGGGTTAATTCCTCTAGCCAGGCGACACACCCATGGGGCGGCTGGGCTGATGAACCTAGTAGTGACAGCTCAGCTCCTAATCAGATCAGAGGGTGTGCCGCACTGGCCAGTAGGAGGGCCCGGAGGTTTCTGATTCGTGGCTTTGGCATACCCGTATCGACCCGGACTGTCTGACTATGCGTTTCTCTGATGGCCCTGCATGTAGTAGTGTAGGGACTGTCTTCCAGTTGGGGTCTGCCATCTAGGGTAGCACGCCAAGTAGGCAGGGACAGTGGGCTGGGTGGCAGTCAGGGCACACTGCACCTCCTCTGATGGGACATTTTCTCACGCCGTACATTACAGTTCCCCAGATACCACGAACCCCATGACTGCACTGGTGGAGCAGATGCAGGGACTTACTCAGTTGGTCCAAGATCTGGCGCTGAGGGTCCTGCAGCAGGAGACCTCCCAGGGTACAATAAGGCCTTTCTGACCTTCAGGGAGGGATGCCGGTTGTATTTTCGACTCCGCCCACGTACCTCTGGTAATGAGGAACAGAGAGTGGGAATTGTCATGTCCCTTCTCCAAGGGTCCTCCCAGGACCCTCACTACCCTCTGACTCACTGGAATTGTCTTCTGTAGACAGATTTTTTGTCTCCTTGGGACTTCTCTTTGATGACCCTGATAGGGAGGCGGTGGCCAAGACTCAGCTCACCACCTTAAGGCAGGGTAAGAGGACTGTAGAGGAGTATGCCTTGGAATTTCGCCGCTGGTGTGTTCCGTCAGGGTGGAACGACCCAGCCCTCAGGTGCCAGTTCCGGGTAGGATTGGCTGACCATGTTAAAGAGAACCTGTCGCATAGATTATGCCTCCCTTGCTGAGGGCAGAACAAGCTAGTGTCAGACCTGCTGTTTCCAGCGCTGTGTCCCTTATTCTGTAAGATGCTGTAGTTTTTTATGTATTAATGCTCAAATCTGCAGTTTTCAGCCAGAAGAGTCATTCGAAGAGTCATTCAGAGTGTCAGTTTTTTTTTCAAACCCCGCCCACCTGAGGCTAGCCCCGCCTACCTCAACTGATAAACCTATTACTTTGAATAGATAGAAACATGAGAATAACTGTCAGTGGGTGGGGCTAGCCTTTGGTGGGCGGGGCTAACACCTACTTATGAATAAGGTTAGAGCATTTAATGCTCTAAAACTCCAGCATCTTACAGAATAAGTGGCACAGCACTGGAAACAGCATGTCTGACACTAGCTTGTGATGTCCGTAGTATGGGGGGCATAAACTATGCGACAGGTTCCCTTTAAAGATCTGTTGGTGGCTTATCCTATCCCGGGCACTCTGGATGACGCCATCGCTCTGGCAGTTCGGCTAGACAGCCGGTTTAGGGAAAGACGTCGGGAACAGACCCTTTCCCCGCTCCCCCGCTTTACTCCTCTGCTCCGTTCTGCCACCATCCCAGAACCGGCTGGCGATACCCCCTGAAGAGCCTATGCAGGTAGGGGCCTCTTTGGCGGGTGCTGTTAGTGACCGCAGGACCTCACGTCACACCCAGGGACCTTGCTTCTACTGTGGCGGAGAAGGTCATCGCATCCGTGAGTGTCCCTAATGGAAGCCCTGGTCGGAAAAATCCAGTGCCTAGGTGACTCACGGGAAGGTCACCTAGGCGAACAGGTATTCCCTATGGTGTCAAAAAAGTTGCTGCCAGTGAAAATTTCATATTTTTCTATGTGTGAATCTGGGAGTGCTTTTTTAGATTTAGGATCAGCTTCCAATTTCGTGGACGCTTCATTCGCTAAGCATCGGGGGCCTTTCCCCTTTGGGGCCTCTAGCTGATCCCATGCAGGTTGGTGGCTATTGATTCTACCCGCTGGCAAAGGGCAATATTCAGTATTGCACCCCAGAACTTGAGGTGCAAATTTGGGGTCTATACATAAGGAGAGGTGATATGTTCATCATGGAGGGCTTACCCGCTGATGTTGTTTTGGGGTTGCCCTGGCTTCAGAGACACAATCCTGTGATTGATTGCGAGTCTGGAGAATTAATTAGGTGGGGAAAGCAGTGTCTCCCTATTATTCTTGGTAATGCAGAAGTAGAACAGATTTCTGCCTTTATTCGTGATTTTGCTGAAGTGTTTTTTAAGACCCAGTCTGAGAGGTTACTTCCGCATAGACCCTATGACTGTGCTATCGAGCTGTTGCCTGGGGTAAGCTTTCCCAAAGGCAGGATATATAACTTGTCAGGTCAGAGGGGAACCGTATGAAGCAAAAATTATTGCTGAGAGTCTACAGAAGGGTCACATCCGGCCTTCGGTGTCTCCTATGGGTGCAGACTTCTTCCTTGTTAAGAAAGAAAATGGAAGTCTCCGCCCATGTATTGATTATCGTGAGCTCAATAAAATAACGGTAAACAACCAATACCCCTTACCATTGATTCCTGAACTCATTGGTCATTGTATGGTCGTATATCTGGATTACATTTTAATTTATTCACAGGACTGGTCATCACATGTTAAACATGTACGGCAAGCTTTGCAAATCTTGAAAGTTGATAGTTTGTCAGTCAAACTTGAGAAATGTGTTTTCGGGGTTCAGGAGGTACCTTTCCTGGGATATGTTATGACTCCTAATTCGTTTTGTATGGATCCTGGGAAGGTTCAGGCAATTCTCGATTGGGTTCATCCTTCCTCCCAGAAAGCCTTGCAGCGGTTCCTTGGCTTTGCTAATTATTATCGAAAATGTATCCGAAATTTTTCTGTTCTCCTTCGGCCACTGACTGACATGACTATAAAGGGGGTTAATATCAGTAACTGGCAACCAGGGGCCATAGAGGCTTTCGAAAGGCTTAAGCAGCGTTTTGTCACAGCCCCAGTTTTAGTTCAAGCTGACTATACCAAACCCTTCGTTGTTGAGGTCGATGCTTCTGAGTTTCGAGCAGGGGCAGTCCTATCTCAGGGGTCGGCCGCCCTGACTAATCTCCGGCCGTGTGCATTCTTTTCCCGTAAATTCTCCTCTGCGGAGAGGAACTATGATGTTGGGAACCGGGAATTGTTGGCTATTAAGTGGGCCTTCGAGGGTGCCCAACACCAAGTCACGGTCCTAACTGATCATAAAAACCTGACTTTTCTAGAGAATGCTAAAAGGTTGAACCCATGTCAGGTGCGTTGGGCATTGTTCTTTACTCGCTTAACTTTGTCGTCACCTACAGACCAGGAACTAAGAATGTTAAAGCTGACGAGTTATCTAGAAGCTTCTGTGCCAGTCACTCACCTTGGGAGGATCCAGTACCCATATTACCCAAGGAGACAATTGTCTCAGCCATGTCCCCCGATATAGCCACTGAGATTAAGACACACCAGGACATGAGACCTGCTAATTGTCCGGCTTCTAGAGTCTTTGTCCCCACTCAGTTTCGGCTATGGTTATTAAAGGAATTACACGATTCTGTATTATCTAGACATCCCGGAGTATCTGGCACAAAGAGGCTAATCTCTCACAACTACTGGTGACCTTCATTGTATCGTGATGTGGAGGCCTATGTGACATTTGTGCTCGGGCAAAGGTTCCCAGAACTCGTCCTCCTGGGGAACTTTATCCTCTCCCCATACCCGAACACCCATGAACCCACATCTCCATGGATTATATGACCGATCTTCCTATCTCTGAGGGTGATGGTCATTTGGGTGGTGGTGGATCGCTTTAGTAAAATGTGTCATTTGGTTCCATTAAGAGGTTTGCCGTTTTCCAAGAGGCTTGCCGAGTTTTTCATTAAACACATTGTGAAACTACATGGGTTACCTGAGAATATTGTTTCTGACAGAGGGGTCCAATTTGTTTCCCGTTTCTGGAGATCTCTCTGTAAGGCTCTGGGTATCACCCTATCCTTCTCCTCGACCTTTCACCCCGAGACTAATGGGCAGACGGAGAGGGTGAACTAAACTGTTACACAAAAACTTCGTTGTTTTGTCTCTGATCAGCAGGTGGATTGGGTTAAATACTTACCTTTAGTCGAATTTGCGATTAATAATCAGGATAATAGTTCATCTGGAGTCTCGCCGTTTTTCTGCAATTATGGTTTTCACCCGAGACATGCATCTTTATCCAGTGCTACATCTGATTACAATGGGGTGGATGCTATCGTTAAAGATCTGTGCACAGTCTGGGCCCAAGTTCAGAAGAACTGGTCAACGCCCAGAGCATCCAAAAAAGGAAAAGTGACAAGAGACGTCTTTGCTCCAGCGGTTTTTCTATGGGGGATAAGGTTTGGTTGTCCGCTCGTAATCTTCGCCTAAAAGTCCCTTCCGGTAAATTAGCTCCACGATTTGTAGGCCCTTATGTAGTGCAAGAGGTGGTTAACCCGGTGGCATATCGTCTTAAGTTACCTCCTTCCCTCCGGGTTCATAACGTTTTCCACCAGTCACTGTTAAAGAGGTACATTCCGTCTCCGACTTCACTTTCTCTACCCCCTCCTCCTGTTAATGTAGAGGGTCAGCTAGAGTACGAAGTCGCCCGGATCTTAGACTCCCGTAAAGGGCAGAGGTCCTTACAGTACCTTGTCCACTGGAAGGGTTATGGTCCGGAGGAGAGGTCGTGGGTTCCGGCCAGGTTCCCGACTCTCACCAGAACAAACCCAAACCAGGGAAGGGTCCAGTGGTCCCTCCTAAGGGGGGGGGGTACTGTCACGGCACACGTTTCTGCCGTGGAGCAGCAAGGCACGGCAGGGGTTAATTCCTCTAGCCGGGCGACACACCCAGGGAGAGACTGGGCTGATGAACCTAGGAGTGACAGCTCAGCTCCTAATCGGGTCAGAGGGTGTGCCGCACTGGTCAGTAGGAGGGCCCGGAGGCCGCACCAATCATCTGCTGGGGCAGGCTCTGGGCTCCTCATTTAAACTCGCTCATTAGTGTCAGTCCTTGCCTGAGAAAGGTTCTCCCTTGTGCTTCCTCTGAATTCCTCATTTGTTGGTTACTCCTGATTTCCTGACTCCGGCTTGCTCCTCGACTACGTTTCCGTCCTACGATTTTGTATTGCGTGACCACCTGTGTTTTTGACCCTTGGCATGTTTACCGTTGTTCTCCTGGTTTCTGATTCATGGCTTTGGCATACCCGTACCTTTATCGACCCGGACTGTCTGACTATGCGTTTCCCTGATGGCCCTGCATGTAGTAATGTAGGGACTGTCTTCCAGTTGGGGTCTGCCATCTAGGATAGCACGCCAAGTAGGCAGGGACAGTGGGCTGGGTGGCAGTCAGGACACACTGCACCTCCTCTGACGTGACATTTTCTCAGGCCGTACATTACTACTCCCCAGATACCACCGGAATTGTCTTCTGTAGACAGATTTTTTTGTCTCCTTGGGACTTCTCTTCGACGACCCTGATAGGGAGGCAGTGGCCGAGACTCAGCTCACCACCTTAAGGCAGGGTAGAGGACTGTAGAGGCGTATGCCTTGGAATTTCGCCGCTGGTGTGTTCCGTCGGGGTGGAACGACCCAGCCCTCAGGTGCCATGTTAAAGAGAACCTGTCACATAGATTATGCCTCCCTTGCTGAGGGCAGAACAAGCTAGTGACAGACATGCTGTTTCCCGCGCTGTGTCCCTTATTCTGTAAGATGCTGTAGTTTGTTAGTTAAAACATCATTTAAACCAAAGATTGAATACCCTAAAAGCAAAACATCCACAAATATGGCGCAAGTAGGGATTTCTTTTTTGCATTTTGCCCCACTTAGAATTTTTTTCTGGTTTCCCAGTATATTCTATAGTATGATGAAGAACACCATTAGAAAATACATTTTGTTCCGCAAAATAAAAGCCCTTATATATCTATGTAGGTGGAAAATAAAAAGCTATGGCCCCAGGAAGGTAGGGAGGAAAAAACAAATGTGAAAAAAGAGGTGTGCTCCACCACTGTGTTGCCCCATTGCCATCTTTTCTTCTTCCTAGCAGCCAGGACTAGAAATACTTCTACTAAATGCAACAAGAACATAGACACAAAATAGTTACCATCTGATCACATTTCTTATTACATGCAAAACAAAGGTTAGAAGATATTAAGCTGGTTTCTTTTGGCTGGCAATGAGACTAAATAATTATTCATTAGGGAGTCTGTAACGCTCCCCTATGGTTGCTTAGGATATGGATGTTTTTTTTATTACTAGCTTCTTCTCATAAAGATATCTTACAGTTGTCTAATAGCTTGGCCATCAGATGCAGAGTAGTCGCTGTACAGCCATCACCCTAAATTGGAGTTTGGGGTGCTGCTTGCCACTTCTACAGACCCTGTGGACAGTACTTGCGGACAGCACTTCCTGACATTCATCAGTTCTTCTCCAATTTAAGGGGTTGTCCCATGTTGTAACTTCCATATTTTAAACCAACTCGTAGCTCGCTACAAGCAGCCCTCAGAAATAAGGGACATGGTTGTGCTTGTGCAGTTCTACTATTTATTTCTATGGGACTTCCAAACATAACTGAGTATAATCGCTATGAGCCGAACTACAGGCTGGCCTTAGGCACAGAAGTTGCACAATGAGACAACCAATTTATTTGTGCCTCTAAAATAAAGAGCAGCAAACACCTTTATGAGTCTTTCATAGTCTCAGGTGCCACTAAGGCTAGGTCTACACAGCACAGGGTTCTGCTCAGATTTTGGGCGGATTCATTATTTTGACTCTGCCAAAAATCCGACGGTACACAGTGCTGCATAGACAGCGTGAAAAATCCGTGCTGAAGTCTATACTGTCGTTTTTAAAATCCGGCGGAATATGCAACATGTTGGATATTCCGTCGGATTCTGCTCGGATTTGCCGACGTGACCACGCACGTTATATGTATGGGGCCATCAGCAAATCCGTAAACCAACCAAGATTAGCACAAATCAGCGCCAACAATGTGATCTTGTCATTGTCCGGCAATGACAAAATGCTGTCGGATTTCCAACGGTATTTTATCATGTGCTGTGTGGATTTGGCCTAAAGACGACACAGCCTAAATAACAGAGCCTCCGCTGTAGTCACCAAGATTACTTGCTGCTATTCTGAATTATTAGACTGGGTTCACACACAACAGTTTGTAGCATTTTTGTGCCATTCTTCATGGCTTTTTTTTTGTTCAAATATGCCGCCAGAAGTTATTTTGTAGTCTATAGTAAAGTATTGAATAGTTTTCTGTATTTTTGTTTCATTGCTAGTTAAGGATTTTTGTTTGTGGTGTATGTTGTCAGATTTTTTGCTCTAGAAGTATGTTTACCACAATGTATTTTGGTGTGTAATTATAAGTGTAATTTTTGCCTAATTAACTACCAAAATAAACTTAGCTAGCACACCTTCCGACTGAAAAATATTTTTGGGAACGCCAATGGTGTGAAAACCCGTTCAGTGTAGGCTCCTGGGCTGATTTTCTGTTAAAGTATATGGGGATAGCTGCTTGTAAGTTTTCAGATGGTTTCCAAATCCGCAAACCATCTGAAAATCCAACATAAAAAAACATGTGTGTGGATTTAGTCTGAGAGCAGGGCCCCAAAGCAAACTTTTGGATTGGGCCCCCCCCCCTCCCTGACCACGACCATGTACCAGGACATGCTGCTAGATAATGTAGATAATACAAGGGGCAAATACCTCACCATACATCTCACCATCATACTGCTACCAATCAAATCCCACTATACCAAGACTAACATTACCAACAACACTACTATATATGGACCCGATTATACCGCCATAACATGACCACAAAGTGACTGAATAATATCCCTTCACTATTACTGATCAGTACACAAAGACCAATAGTACCACCATATAGTGACCATATAGTGGTATATACTAGTGTACACAGGCTCTGCAGACTGTATATAACCACCATACAGTGACCATATAGTGGTAGACACCAGTGTGCACAGGCTCTGCAGACATAAGTGATTACAGTGTAGTTACATCTTTTGACTCACAGGTGACGTTTCTCTGACGAGTCGTTGACTTTACCTTTTGTTCTGCATCCCGTCCGCCATGATGACTTATCCCGACCACTTGTCCCTACAGATTTAGACCCAAATATCTTAGAATACTGACTTTTCCAGCACCTCCCTCCCTGCCCCCCTGGCTATATGGGATCCATTTAGGCATGCAGGGTTTAGATAGGATATATGGGGCCCCAGATAGGCCAGGTTTAGGTAGGCAATAGAGTCCCCATATAGGCAAGCAGGGGTTAGGTGGGCTATAGGGAGCCATGCAGGTAGACAGGGGTTAGGTGGGCTATAGGGGCCATATAGGTAGGTAGGCATGGTTTAGGTAGCTAAAGGGGCACCATATAAGTAGACAGGCAGGAAAGCTTTAGGGGGCTATAGGGGCTACATAGGCAGACAGGCTTCATGGGGGCTATAGGGCTATTCAGGAAGGCAGACTTAGAGAGCCATATGGGCAGGCTTTAGGAGGCTATATAGGCAGGCTCTAGGGGGGGCTATGTAAGCAGGCTGGGGGGGCTATTTAAGCAGGCTGGGGGTATATAGACAGGCAGGGAGGCTATTTAGGCAGGCGGGGGGTATATAGACAGGCAGGGGGCTAATTAGGCAGGCTGGGGGTATAATAGACGGGCCGGGGGGGCTATTTAGGCAGGTTGGAGTTTTATAGACAGGCGGGGGCTATTTAGGCGGGCCCTGGAGGTATATAGACAGGCAGGGGGGCTATTTAGGCAGGCTGGAGGTATATAGACAGGCAGGGGGGCTATTTAGGCAGGCTGGAGGTATATAAGGCAGGGGGCTATTTAGGCAGGCTGGAGTATATAGACAGGCAGGGGGGCTATTTGGGCAGGTGGAGGTATATAGACAGGCAGGGGGGCTATTTAGGCAGGCTGGGGGTTTAATAAAGACAGGCAGGGGGCTATTAAGGAGGCTGGAGGTATTAGACAGGCAGGGGGGCTTATTTAGGCAGGCTGAGGGTATATAGACAGGCAGGGGGGTATAAAGGCAGGCTGGGGGTATATAGACAGACAGAGGGCTATTTAGGCAGGCTGGGGGTATATAGACAGGCAGGGGGGCTATTTGGCAGGCTGGGGGTATTATAGACAGACAGAGGGGCTATTTAGGCAGGCTGGAGGTATACAGACAGACAGAAGGGCTATTTAGGCAGGCTGGGGGTATACAGACAGGCAGGGGGGCTATTTAGGCAGGCTGGGGTATACGGGAAAAGACAGAAGGGCTATTTTAGGCAGGGGGGGTATACAGACAGACAGAAAGGCTTTTTAGGCAGGCTGGGGGTATAGAGACAGAAGGGCTATTTAGGCAGGCTGGAGGTATACAGACAGACAGAAGGGCTATTTTAGGCAGGCGGGGGGTTTTACAGACAGACAGAAGGGCTATTTTAGGCCAGGCTGGGGGTATACAGACAGACAGAAGGGCTATTTGGCAGGCTGGGTATACAGACAGACAGAGGGCGATTTAGGCAGGCGGGGGGTATACAGACAGACAGAAGGGCTATTTTGGCAGGCTGGGGGTATACAGACAGACAGAAGGGCTATTTAGGCAGGCTGGGGGTATACAGACAGACAGAAGGGCTATTTAGGCAGGCTGGGGGTATACGAAAGCAGAAGGGTATTTAGGCAGGCTGGGGGTATACAGACAGACAGAAGGGCTATTTAGGCAGGCTGGGGGTATACAGACAGACAGAAGGGCTATTTAGGCAGGCGGGGGGTATACAGACAGACAGAAGGGCTAATTTAGGGCAGGCGGGGGGTATAACAGACAGACAGAGGGCTATTTAGGCTAGGCGGGGGTATACAGACAGACGAAGGGCTATTTTAGGCAGGGGGGGTATACAGAAAGACAGAACGGCTATTTAGGCAGGCTGGGGGGTATACAGACAGACAGAAGGGCTATTTAGGCAGTCTGGGGGTATACAGACAGACAGAAGGGCTATTTAGGCAGGCTGGGGGTATACAGACAGACAGAAGGGCTATTTAGGCAGGCTGGGGGTATACAGACAGACAGAAGGGCTATTTAGGCAGGCTGGGGGCATAGAGACAGTCAGACGGGCTATTTAGGCAGGCGGGGGGTATACAGACAGACAGAAGGGCTATTTAGGCAGGCGGGGGGTATACAGACAGGACAGTAAGGGCTATTTAGGCAGGCGTGGGGGTATATACAGACAGACAGAAGGGCTATTTAGGCAGGCGGGGGTATACAGACAGACAGAAGGGGCTATTTAGGCAGGCGGGGGGTATACAGACAGACAGAAGGGCTATTTAGGCAGGCGGGGGGTATACAGACAGACAGAAGGGCTATTTAGGCAGGCTGGGGGTATATAGACAGACAGAGGGGCTATTTAGGCAGGCTGGGGTATATAGACAGACAGAAGGGCTATTTAGGCAGGCTGGGGGTATATAGACAGACAGAGGGGCTATTTAGGCAGGCTGGAGGTATATAGACAGACTGAGGGGCTATTTAGGCAGGCTGGAGGTATATAGACAGACTGAGGGGCTATTTAGGCAGGCTGGAGGTATATATACAGACTGAGGGGCTATTTAGGCAGGCTGGCGGTATATAGACAGGCAGGGGGGCTATTTAGGCAGGCTGGGGGCATATACACACGGCTGGGGGGCTATTTAGGCAGGCTGGAGGTATATAGACAGGCAGGGGGGCTATTTAGGCGGGCTGGGGGTATATAGACAGACTGAGGGGCGAATTAGGCAGGCTGGGGGTATCTAGACAGGCCGGGGGGCTATTTAGGCAGGCTGGGGGTATATAGACAGGCTGGGGGGCTATTTAGGCAGGCTGGGGGGCAGGTAAAATAATAAATAACTTACTTACCTCGGTCCACGCTCCCCCGATGCGCCACGCTCCAGCCTCTGTGCTCAGCGTGGGCAGCACGGTGATGTGTCGTCACCGCGCCGCCCATGGGATCACAGATTGCTGGCAGGGGAAGTAGCAGAGCGGAGCGAGCGGAGCTCCATTTTGTTACCTCCGGGCAGCGCTGCCTTTGAACGCTCGGGCTGGAAGGCCCGGGCGTTCAGAGGCAGGATGTGCCAGGCCCCTCAGCTCCTCTGCTGCAGCCAAAACGCATCCAAACACACACGTGCCTGTTGGATGCGTTTAGGTTGCGATTTACGCAGCGCTATGTATTTTTTAGATCCAAAAACGGATCCAACACACCGTATGAACCTACCCTTATGATGTAATTTATGTCACATCGGTAAGGGGTCAGTGGTGCCATTGACCATACCCTATATTGTGCCGGGAAAGTATCCTGCATCATTAAACAAAGCCTATACTCCCTTTTCTCCAGTGCTGGATCTCCCCAATCAATTATTCAGTATTTAGAATCCTCAAAAAATCTGACTGTAAATCATCCCCATAGAGTGTAATAGAAAATCCAAACTGTAGTCTACACAGCTCAGAATTTCTGAGGTCAGATTTCAAATCCCAGAAAAAATGGGACATTAATTACTCAAAAAACACAGAAACAAGGCCATACTCATAGCTCAAAGGCTGGACTGAAACTGAACCCAGTAAAGAGGCAACCCTGGTCCTTATGCTACTTGGGAAAGAAACAGGTGCAGCCGATTGATGAGCAGTAGCTCACATACCCCATTGCTAGGGGAACAATTAGACTGCATATTAAATTGATACCTTTTTCAAAAATATGCAGAAAACCCCAAAAATAATACAGGGGAGATTGCACAAATGCAAAAATTTACAATAAGACAACCAACTCCCCCACACCTTCAATATATGAGGGGGGGGGTTTGCTGAAATTAAATTTGGAAAAAAAGAAAACCCGAAAAATTTTTAATGCAATACTGGGGTGCACCATGTTTTTTTAAACAGCCAAATACGCCACTACTTTTTCAATTGGCACTGCCCGCACTTTTTTGGGTGCCCAAAACACAAAAAATACAGACCCCCCCCGGGGCTCCCCAATACTTTTGACAAAAAATTTACATACAGGAAAAATATAATATGAGGTATTATTTAAAAACAGGCCCCCTATTTTGCGGGCCTGAAAAGTTCTGCAAGGCGCCCCAATTTTCTTCAAGTCCCTACACTAAAAATTTTTCCCAAAAAAACACAAACAAATGTGACATGAATTCCTCATAAAACAACAGAAACAAGGCCATACTCAAGCTCAAAGTTTGGGATTTGAAACTGAACCCATTTAAAGGGCCCCAACACTATTCCAATGCTCCCTTGGGGAAAGATAAACGGGAAACAGGCTGATTGCTGACTTAGCCACATATCCCACAATTGGGACTGCACTTTAAAAATTTGATCCCCTGTTCACCCCAAGTATGCAAAAAAGCCAAAGAATAATACATGGGAGTTTTGCAAAAAAATTTGAAAAAAATACCGAAAAGACAACTACCACACACCTTCAATAAATGGGGGGGGTTGGTTGCGGTTTTTATAATTGCATATAAAAAGGCGAGAAATTGGAGTAGGGCTTTTTAAAAAAAAAACTTAAAAAAGGTTTCTAAAAACCCGGGGAAAACCAGGGGATTCTAGAAATTTTCCCTAGGGTGCGCGGGCCCAAAAAACCCCCCTGCCAAAATCCAAAAAAAAAAAACCTTTAAAAAAATTAAAACCGATTATAAAATACGGTTTGGATTCTAAAACAAATCTGACAAAATTTCCCTACTTTTTTTTTATTGAACCCCCTTAAAAGTACTTTTTTTTAACATTTGGTTTTGGGTTTTTCTCCCCACAGACCTACTTTTTTTTTTTCTGCAAAAAAAAATTTTCACTTCGTGTGGTTTTTTAAAAAAAATTTTGGGGCTTTTTTCTACTTTGAAAAACAGCTGTTGGGATTCATGTTTTCCCTGTGTGAAAAAAAGGGAAAATACCAACAGAGATTTTGGGCACTTTCCCCATTTTTTTTATCACTTTTGTATGCATTTCCCCTTTTTCCCTCTTTGGTGGTTTTTTTTAAAAGCCATTTTGTTTTGCCTTTTTCACATACCCCGCTCCATTTTATTTTTTTTTTTTTTATTCATTGCACATCAGAATTCCCCCAAAAGATTTTGCCCAAAAACAAAAAAGGTAAATCTGGGGGAAACCTTTTTTTTGGGAAATTTCCCCTTTGACCCCTTTATTAAAAAATTTACATAAAGCGGGAAATTAATAAAACCAAGAATTGGGACAAGCACAGGTGTTTTTTTTAATTGTTTGTGAAACCCAAAAAAAGGGCAAATAACCAATGTGGACTATTCCCCACATGTATAAAAACTGTTTGGGTCTAAAAACTCACTTTTTTTCCCAAAAGAAACCCCTTATGGGAAAAAAAGGGGGTTTTTAAACCTAAACAGGTTCAAAAAAGTGGCCCTAATTTTAGTGAAACCCACATTCAGAATACACCCCGCAATATGCCTTAATTATTGCGGTTAAAAGGGGGCGCCGCTGGCCAGCTCCCTCCTAGTCCCCAACCTTGCAATTTCCCCGGGTAAAAAAGCAACAAAATACAGGTAAAACCCTTTTTTATAGGCCCCATTACGTGTCAAAAACTACAAACGAAAAAACATCAGCCTCGAACAATAATGTTTTTTACTAGAAATGTTTTTTTTAGAGTATGTTCACAACAACCGGTCTTTAAGATGCCGGGTTTAGTTGGGGGGGGAATCTGCCCTAAAACGGACCAAACCCCATCAAACCAATTCCCAGCGTAAATTTGCATTAGTTTCAATGTAAAAAAATCATGGGATTCAAAACTCCAATTGCTGATGCTTTTTTCATCCCTTTGGGGTTTCCTTTTCAAAGAATTGTCATGCAATTCTTGATCCGTTTGATGCAACAGACCCTTTTTTAAAACTTTTTTAAAGCCGGGTTTTTTTCGCTGCAGCAAAAAACACACACCCCAAAACCCCAAGCACCAACATTTTGGGTTGTGTTTTGGGTTTCTTTTTACAAAAGGCTTTTGTTTTCTTTTGGGTTCCAAAAACGTATGAAAACGCAAGGGGATTTAACCCCTTGGGATATTTAAACATAAAAGGTTGGATCTTTTTAAAGGGAATGGTAAACCCCAAAAAAGGGACTAATTGTTTAACAACCATTTTTATTTTAAACAAAAAATTTTTGGAATTTTTTGGTTATGTTTTTTTTTTTTTTTTCCAAAACAAAATTATTTTTTTTAAAAATTCTTAAGACCTGCATTTTTCATTTGGGCCACAAACCTAATAATACCCCTGAACACTTCCTGCTCTGTTTAGAGAGCTTTTAAAGCATTTGGGGCTCTTTAAACAGTAAAAGCGGGGTAAAACCCTGAAAGGAGACACCTTTGGTGAAACAGATAAAAAAGGGAAACCACCATTTCCACAAAAAGGGGGATGTCAAGCTCCCCTCTCCCTCCCTTCACAGTGAAAAAAAACTCCTACAGAAGTCTAGGAAAAAAAATTCTTTAAAAATTTCCCATGGGCCCTGAAGCTGCTGTAAAGTATCTCTCTGACGCTGTTTAAAACAGTGCAAGAAGAATTTTCTTCCCCACACTCAATATAACGGCCGAAAGAAAATCAAAAATCAGGAAATAAAAACACCGAGAGGAAAGGGATAAGGGAAAAAGGGGGTTTTATTTAAAAAATAAAAAAAAAAAATTGGGGGGACATATTACCTTTAAACCCCATTTAAAAGGCTTTCAAAAAATCGCATTTCCCAAAAAACAAACCAACTCACAGGTGTGTTTTTTTGGGTGGGGTTTTTGCTGCAACCGAAAAAAAACCCCCCCAAAACCCCTATAGTTTTTAAAAAGGGGGTCGCTGCATCAAAAAGGACCAAAAAAATTTACATGACCAAATTTTCCCGAAAAGGATCCTAAAGACTCATCACAAAAAACGCAAGTAAAAACTTTTCAGCGTACACTCGTCAAAAGGGCCCATACGTTTTTTACATTTAAAAACAAATGTTAAAAACCCCACTGCCAAAATTGTTAAAATACGTGTTTTGGGTCCATTTTGGTAAGAAAGTGTGTAAAACCCCCCGAGTCAACAAATTTTTTGGGAAAATAGCTTTTAATCAGGCCCCCATGGACCAAAGGGGCTTTTTTAAATCACATAACACCCCCTTTTTAAAATGTATGGGGTTTCTTTACAAAGGCTTCTTAAGCCAATTGCGGGGCGGAATTTTGCCCCAATACGGCTTTAATAAGGGCGGGGGCCTTTCCCCGGGCCCCCCCCCCAAAAACCCCTCCCCTTATCCACGGCGGATTTCGCCGAGATAATTCACAAAGTCAATTTCCCCCCGCCCCGGGGTAAAAATGCGAGCGGTGAGGGGGTGACGGGAAACCACAGTTCTCTATGAGAACTGGGATTACCATAAAAGCAGTGCGCCGACCGGGCCACGCCCCCTAGGGGGGGCCCCATGAACCGGGGTCTGGGCGCGCTAAGTGAAGCGGGCGTGCGCCGGAAAAGGGGGGGGCGGGGCGAAGAAAAGAAGACAATCATAGTAAACCTCCCCTTCCGGTCGTTTAAAACCCTTTTTCAGCGGAGGCAGCAGTGAGGACGTCCGTCGCGGGGGGCGCTCTTGAAGAATATTGGGGGAGGAACACTAAACCTTCTGAGGCGCAGGCGGGAAATCAGGGAGCCGCATTTGGGTTTGGGGGAGGGAGTTCGGGACCTGCTGAATAGGACCCCCCGGGTCCGGCTGCGGCGCTTGGAGGGGGCCCCTGGGGTTATGGAGCCGGGGATCCCGGGTGGGGGCGCAAAATGGCAGCGGTGCCCCCGCAGGTAGCTGACATCCGGCCGCCCCCTCCCTTGGGGGGGGGTCAGGGTCACGGCGGGCAGGGACATCTGCAAACCGCAGGGGGGGGCGGCGCTGGGGCCAGGCGCCGGGGTCGACCACCGCAGAGCTTAGCCCGGGTTTTATACCCCCCAGGGGTCGCCCCGCCAGCGAGCCCCTTCCCGGGGACCCTTCAGGGGGTGGCAGGCTCCATTTTGGGGGTCCCTCCGGGGCCCGGCCCCGGGAGGCATCCTAGTCGGCCCGGGGGGCCCCCCCCGGAGAAACGGTGGGGGCTGGGGCCCCGGGCCCGGGGCTCGATCTGCCGCTGCTCCTTCATCTTCTCCCCCGATCGGTGGGTTTCGGTGGGCCTTTTCCTTTGGGGATTTTCCCGGGGAGGGCCCCCCCCGGAAAACCCCTTGGGAAAAAGGTT
>JAODAL010064561.1:0-18661 GCA_025379985.1 Phyllomedusa bahiana
AGGGTCATGCTTTTGAATTTTTTAGGGGCATTTTGTTTAAAAAAAGCAGCTACTACAGGCCCTTTTTCTAAAAAATTTTGTTTTAATAGACATTTGTTCTTACAATTGTCAAAAGTGGCTCATGGGGGTCAGTTTTGAATTTTGGGGGATTTGCTGTGACATGGCTATACAAAGGGTCCTATTCTAAAAAATGTTGTTTCTAACAAAATTTGTTCTTCAAATTGCCAAAGTGCTAAAGGGTAAGCTTTGTTTTTTGGGGGATTTTGTTTGGCATGCAGCATACTGCAGGTCCTATTCCCCTAAAAAAAATGTTTTTTCAAAACAGCCTTGTTTTTCACAATTGTCAAGAGTGGCTCAAGGTGAGGGTGTTTTGGGTCAAAACAGGAATAGGTGGAAAATGTTAATGGACACATATTGAAAAAATACTTGTTTTTGCAAGATCTTTAACATAGCTATCAATCCCCTTTATTGAGACAACCCCTTTAATACAATTAAAAAAAGAAACAAAGAATGGTGGGATTCCTCCGATTTTAAAAATTTTTTTTCTAGAATTAAAGTACTAAAAAATTGCATGTACAAAATACTTTTAAAAAAAAATTCCCCTCTGAATTGTACAAGGAGTACAGGAAAACTTGCCAGATGAGTTATTCAGAGAAAAATGGTAGGAGCACGGACAGAGAACAAAGACAGAACCATTTCCTCCAGCACTTTGATAAAATGAAAAAAGAATGCCAAAAAAAGGGGCAGGGTTTTAACGGAGCTTAACCACCTTTTTCCAAGTGAACCTCTTTGGGCCCCAAAATCATCGGAGGGCAAGCGCTATCCAGGTATTGACTTGTCTGGGGAAAGGCTGGGTTCCCAAAATTCCGCTTCCGCATTTGTTCAGAAACGACATTTTTTTTCGTTGCGCATCATCAGGGCTTTTTAACCTGCGTGTTAATAGATGAGGGACCCAGCCTGGGCTCTCCCCGCCCCACTGAAACTCCCCCCCTGGTCTCGGGGCCCGGGGGACGGGTATAGTCAATGTCCGTGAAACTAAAAATGGTGGTTGAAAGACCCCTTTTTCCCGGCCTTTAAAATGTGGTGGTCATGCAGGTTTGGGGCTCAGCTGTGGCCCAGGACGGGATATTCAATGCCCGTTCAAGTAAAATTGAGGGTTTCAAATCAAAAGCATTCTGGGATTTTTTTTAATTTTTGGGTGATGCAGGGTTTTGGGGGAGGCGTGGTACAAGACAGGATAGTGAATGGGGCTGTGACTTTTTTCTGTGCTTTTATAACCTAATGGTTGCCCAAAATGTAGCACATATATTTGAGTTGTGGGGTGTTAAAAATTCAGCTTCTCCAGCCTTGTTTGGGGGTAAAAATGAAGGTGTTGTTTCTCTCCCATAGACTTTAATGTCATCGTCATAAACGATTTCTCACTATCGATAAACTTATCGATAGCGGCCGCTAGATAGGGTCGATCCAAGCCAACGCAATGCTCAACACTATTAAAAACAAACGCAATCGGGTTTACAGATTCGGGGTTTCGCTTTAGTGAGAATCCAACTTATGGTCCCATTGGAAAACCCAAGACAAAGTTAGAGGGAAAGTAGGTGGGGTGCCTTTAAAAGATTTCAGGGGCTAAGGGGTTAAAGCTCAAGTCAAGGACCTCCAATGTAGTATCTTCAGAAATATTACCTGTGCCACAGGCCAGACCAGAGAAGCAGTGGGACAGTAGGGAGCTAAATAAGTGGCTCAAAAATTGGTGTTTGAGTTTTAGAAGAACTGGGCTGACTTTTCTTCTTGGGTAAACTCTGATGGGACGGGGGCACCTAAATCGGAAGGGTACAGCTGTATTGGCAGACAAAATGGCCAGGAAGTTGGAGGAATATTTAAACTAGGGACTAGGGGGAGGGCAACATAGTGAAAATAGAGAGCTGGGGATTAGTAATAAATCAGGAGGTGGACTGGGGGGAGGGGTGTAATAGGTAATAAGGACAGGGTTAAAAAAATAAAATACCAAAAACCTCTAAATTGCATGCTGACCAATGCCCGGAGTCTTGCCAATAAAATTAATGTACTAAAATTATTTATTGCGGAAGTAAAATATGGCATAGCGAGAATAACTGAGGCATGGCTGGATGAGAGCTATCACTGGGCAGGTAACTTACATGGTAACTGTTTATTTAGAAGAAATCATAAAAATCAGTAGGAGGGTGTATGTCTTTATGTAAAATCCTGTCTGAAGACAACACTACAGGGAGATATACAGTGGGTACGTAAAGTATTAAGACCCTTTTAAATTTTTCACTCTTTGTTTCATTGCAGCCATTTGGTAAGATCCAAAAAGCTCATTTTTTTGCTCCTTAATGTACACTCTCCACCCCATCTTGAAAGAAAAAAAACAGAAATGTATTTATTTGTGCAAATTTATTAAACAAGAAAAACTGAAATATCACATGGTCATAATTATTCAGAACCTTTGCTATGACACTCATATTTAAATCACATGCTGTTCATTTCCTTCTGATCCTCCTTGAGATGGGTCTACTCCTTCATTGGAGTCCAGCTGTGTTTAATTAAACTGATTGGACTTGATTAAGAAAGGCACACACCTGTCTATATAAGACCTCACAGCTCTCAGTGCATGTCAGAGCATGAGAATCATGAGGTCTATGGAACTGCCCAAGGAGTTCAGAGACAGAATTGTGGCAAGGCACAGATCTGGCCAAGGTTACAAAAGAATTTCTGCAGCACTCAAGGTTCCTAAGAGCACAGTGGCCTCCATAGTCCTAAACTGGAAGAAGTTTTGGACGACCACAACTCTTCCTCGATCTGGCCATCCAGCCAAACTAAGCAATCATGGGAGAAGAACCCCAAGATCACTGTGGCTGAGCTCCAGAGATGCAGTAGGGAGATGGGGAAAGTTCCACAAAGTCAACTATCACTGCAGCCCTCCACCAGTTGGGGCTTTATGGCAGAGTGTGCCGACGGAAGCCTCTCCTCAGTACAAGACATGTGAAAGCCCACATACAGTTTGCAAAAAAACACATGAAGGACCTCCACAGACTATTAGAAATAAGATTCTATGGTCTGATGAGACGAAGATTGAACTTTCTGGTGTTAATTGTAAGCGGTATGTGTGGAGAAAACCAGGCACTGCTCATCACTTGCCCAATACATTCCCAACAGTAAAACATGTTGGTGGCAGCAGCATGGTATGAGGGTGTTTTTCACCTACAGGGACAGGACGACTGGTTGCAATTGAAGGAAAGATGAATGCGGCCAAGTACAGAGGTATCCTGGATGAAAACCTCTTCCAGAGTGCTCTGGACCTCAGACTGGGCCGAAGGTTTTTCTTCCAACGAGACAATGACCCTAAGCACACAGCTAAAATAACAAAGCAGTGACTTCAGAACAACTCTGTGCCCATTCTTGACCTGCCCAGCCAGAGCCCTGACCTAAACCCAATTGAGCATCTCTGGAGAGACTTGAAAATGGCTTTCCACCAATGTTCACATTCCAACCTGATGGAACTGGAGAGGATCTGCAAGGAAGAATGGCAGAGGATCCCCAAATCAAGGTGTGAAAAACTTGTTGCTTTATTCCCAAGAAGACTCATGGCTGTACTAGCTCAAAAGGGTGTTTCTACTCAATACTGAGCAAAGGGTCTGAATAATGTGATATTTCAGTTTTTCTTGTTTAATAAATTTGCAAAACTATTTACATTTCTGTTTTTCTCTTTCAACATGATGTGCAGAGTGTACATTAATCAGCAAATAAATGAACTTTTTGGATCTTACTAAATGGCTGCAATGAAAGAAAGAGGGAAAAATTTAAAGGGGTCTGTATACTTTCCGAACCCACTGTAGATACAGGAAATGAACATGTGGAGTCATTACGGGTAGATATACATTGGGGTAATAATTCTACTAGGGATCTGCTATAGGCCCCCAAATATAACAGAACCCATGAGAGATATACTTCTCAGGCAAATAGTTGAGGCAGCTAATATTAAGGGCGATTTCAACCACCCAGACATAAATTGGGAAACAAACCTGTGACTCTTATAAAGGAAACAGGTTTTCATCAATAATTAAAAAAACAGTTACCTTTCCAAACTACTGCAGGAGCTGACTAGAGGGAAGGTCATTTTGGACATGATATTGACTAACAAACCTATCAGAGTAACAAAGGTTTAGGTTGGGGGGCACCTAGAAAAAAGTGACCACAGTAACATATTTCCTTTCATTAGTGTATTTTGTTGAGGAGCCACAAAAACATTGAATTCCAAGTATGCAAATTGTTGTCTGCTTAGAGAGGCTCAAATCCAAAGTGGAGTTACTTCTGGAAGGTTTCATCTGTTCTGGTACTTTAGAAGAATTGCAAATGTGACACCGCACCCACCAAAATCTGCGTTCCAAAAGTCAAATAGCGCTCCCTCCCACATATGTCCTGCCATGCACCCAAACAACAGTTTACACCCGTATATAGTGTACTGACGAACATGGAATAAATTGCATAACAAAATTTGAGGCACTTTTTTCCAGGATTCCTTGTAAAAATGAAACATTTTTGGCTAAAATTGTTGATTGCTGTAAAAAAAAATGGTTTTTTTTCATTTTCACAGCCTAATGCTAAAACAAATTGTCATACACCTGTGGGGTGGATATACTCACTGCAGCCCTAGTTACTTTGCAGTATGTTTTTTTTTTATGGGTGTTTATTAAGTTTTAGCAACTTAGGGTGTCCGCAAATCTGGAATGGCGCCTTTATAAAATCGTACTGAAAATGAGACCCCAAAGTCGGATAAGTGCTCCTCGTACTCTGAGGATTGTGGTTGAGCCAAATAGCGTACTAGGGCTACATGTGGGATATCTCTAAAAAATGGCAGAATCTGGGAAATTGATGTTGAGTTGTATTTCCCTGGTCATGTCAACCGTGTAATGGCTAAATATTGAAAATCTGCAAAACAAGTGAAATTTTGAAATTTCTCCTCTACTTTACTTTAATTTCTGTGAAATACCTAATGGGTTAATAAACTTCCTAAAATTGGTTTTCAATACCTTAAGAGGTTTAGTTTCTTAGATGGAGTCATTTATGGGGGGTATCTAACATACAGGCCCTTCAAAGCCAGGTCAGAACTGGACTGGTCCCTAAAAACAATCTACATTGCAAATTTTCATGAAAATGTGAAAAATTACTATAACATTTCTAAGCCCCTAATGTCGTAAAAAAGTTATTTAAAAAATGACTTACAGTAGACATATAGTAGATGCTAGTTGTAAACTATAATGAGTGAAATAATAATCTGTCTGACACGCAGGAATTTTTGAAGTTTAAAACATTTTTCTAAATTTTCATGGAATTTTGATATTTTTCACGAATAAACAAGGATTGTATGGACCAAAATTTCTTACTAACTGAAAGCACAATGTGTCATGAGAGAACAGTCACTGAATCACATGGATAAGTAAAAGTGTCAAAGTTATTCTTACATAAAGATTTCAAAAATTGGACTCTGTCAGAAAGGCCAAAACTGGCTGTGGTGGTAACGGGTTAAATAAAATAAGGAACAGGAAAAAAACAATGTGGATCAACAGAGATGTAAGGGAGGCAAAAATATAACAAAGAGAAAGTGTTTCAGCTCCTTAAACAGGAGGGCAGTGAAGAAGAACTAAAAAGCTATAAGAAAAAAAAATGAAATATGCAAAAAAAAATGCTAAAGACATCAAAGCTGGAGACAGAAAGACATATTGCCAAAGACCGTAAAACTAATCACAAAATATTTTTTAACTGTATAAATAGTCAAAGATTTAAACTGAAAATGTTGGTATTGTAGAGGGTGATGAGGAGAAAGCCAATCTATTAAAAAAATGCCCACACTGTATCTCCCGAGGAAAATTACCTTCCTCTTGATGGGAAGAGGGACGAGGTAACCTTTCCTTAAGGGCCACATGTATGAAAACTGTCTAGGTCTAAAACTGTCTTTGTTGCCCATAGCAACCAATCAGAGCGCCCCTTCCATTTCATGTAGTGCTCTGGAAAAAAGGAAAGGGGTGCTCTGATTGGTTGCTATGGGCAACAAAGTGAATTTTAGACCTAGACAATTTTCATACATGTGGCCCTAAATGTTTATTGAAGAAGTGCAGCTCTGCCTCACGAAGATTAAAATAGACAATTTACCAGTTCCTTATGACATACACCCCGTGTAATAAGGGAATTAAGTATTGTGATAGACATCTGTTTTTAATATTTATGGACTGTCTAATAACGGGGTATGTCCCAACGGATTGGCGCATAGCAAATGTAGTGCCAATATTCAAAAAGGGGTCAAAAATTGATCCAGGAAACTATAGGCCGGTAAGTTTAACCTCTGTTGTAGGTAAAATGTTTGAAGGTTTTCTCAGAGATGCTATGCTGAACTATCTCACTGAAAATAAATGTATAACGCCGTTCCAGCATGGGTTTATGAAGGATCAGTCCTGTCAAACTAATCTCATCAGCTTCTATGAGGAAGTCAGTGCTAGACTGGATCGGGGTGAGGCACTGGATGTCATATATCTAGATTTCTCTAAAGCATTTAATACTGTACCACATAAAAGGTTGGTAAGTAAAATGAGAAAGCTTGGACTGGGGGAAATTGTTTGCAAGTAGGTAAATTACTGGTTCAGAGATAGAAAATAGAGTGGTGATTAATGGTACATTCTCGGATTAGATTCCTGTTACTAGTGGGGTACCACAGGGGTCAGTATTGGGCCCTATCCTCTTTAATATTTTCATTAATGATCTTACACATGAATTGTACAGTAAAATATCAAACTTTTTAGATGATACTAAGCTCTGTAAAGTAATCAACACAATAGCGGATAATATTATTTTCCAAAGAGATCTGAATAAGTTGGAGGCCAAGGCAGATAAATGCAAGGTTATGCACATGGGAAAGAAACATCCATTCCATGATTACTTGTTAAACTTAAAAATGCTGGGAAAAAGTGGCATGGAAAAGGACTTGGGAATCCTGGTGGACAGTAAAATTAATTGTAGCAGTCAATATCAGGCATCAGCTACCAAGACAAATAGGATCCTGAAGTATTTAAAAGAGGAAAATACATGTCTCCAGATCATCTAAAGGAGCATGCACAGACCTACAGGGTTACTCCATACCCAGCCAAAGTGCAAAACATCTGCAAAAAGGGTGAACCAGCAATGCTTCTGGAATTCCATAAAACTTTATTTCACATAGATTAAAATCATCCAAACATCACGTGGAAAGCCAAGGCATTCCAGAGGCATTGCTGGTCCACACTTTTTGAGATGTTTTGTATTATAAGATGAATAGAGGTACACGATGAGAACATAATTCTCCCATTATAAAATTCATTGGTCAGACCACACATAGTATATTGTGTACAAAAATAAATCCAAGTATAGACACCAGCGCTAATTACTCTGTTTATCCTCAGTGCAAATAACCAAACAACATAATGGAGCACCTTTTCAACAGTTTTCTCATGCTCACTTCACCATTAGATATATAATACAGTATAACAATTTAGCTGAACATGGCAACACATAAAAATTATAAAAGTTCATTTAAGATATCACAACATACCTATAAAACTGCTTATCCAGAAGAATAAAATAAAAGCAATGATGGCAATCCACTCACTGATTTAAGATTGAAAATTAATCTCTGTTTCAGTAACCGAGCGTTCCGAACAGTAGCGCTCAAGTCTCCCACACACACAAACTAGCTGGCAGACTAAGGTGACGTCACCTAGGCTATGGAGGACTACCCAATGCACAAAACCACCAACGCATTTTGGAGAGTAACGTGGCTTCCTTCTTCAGGGCTGCATTGGGATTGCTTCACCAGCTTTAAATACTTTTCATATCATTATAGACAAAAAATCTAAAACTATAATGTTATAATCATATGGACTCTTTATTTATTCAATATCAAAACCCATTAAAAAAACAGATTAAAAAGACACATATGCATGTTTTTTTTCACTATCTGACATGAAATCAGAATAAATCTTACCTGTTTTAGGTCAATTAGGATTAACAAAATTATTTATATTTGCCAAATGCCAGAATAATAATAGAGATAATTTTTAAGGCATTTTTATTACTTTCTGCAAAGTCAAAAGTTTACATACACTAGGAGTACTATGCCTTTAAACAATTTGGGACAGCCCATATAATGATGTCATGTTTTTGAAAGCTTCTGGTTTAGTGGCAGCATTTGAGTTAATTAGAGACACATCTGTGGATGTATCTTTTTATGCACACCAAGAACACACTGCTTCTGTGTGTAATATCATGGAAAAGTCTAAAGGAATCAGCCAAGATATCGGGAAGAGAATTGTGTACTTGCACAAGCCAGAAACATCCTTGAGTGAAATTTCTAGATACCTGAAGGTGCCTCTCATTTGTACAAACAATTACAAGCAAGTAAAAACAAGATGGGAATGTCCAGCCATCATGCTGCCAAGGAAGAAGACAAGTTCTGTGTCTCACAGATTAACTTGCTTTGGTCCAACATGTGCATATTAACCCAAAAACAAAAGCAAAAGATCTTGTGAAGGTGCTGGTGGAAGCTGGTAAGATTGCGTCATTATCCACAGAGAAACAAGTACTGTATCAACATGGGCTGAAAGGCCACTCTGCCACGATGAAGTCAATACTCCAAAAGAAACATATAAAAGCCAGACTAATGTTTGCAAACGCACACAGGAACAAAGACCTACATTTTTGGAGACATGTCCTGTGATCTGACAAAACTAAACTTTAACTGTTTGACCATAATGACCATCGTTACATTTGAAGGAAAAAGGGAGAAGCTTGGAAGCCTATGAACACCATCCCATACTTTGAAACACGGGGGTGGCAGCATCATATTGTGGGGGTTGATTTATTTCACATAATAGATGGCATCATGAGGAAAGAAGATTATGTGGCAATACTGAAGCAATATTTCAAGACATTGGCCAGAAAGTTAAAGCTTGAGCAGAAATGGGTCTTCCAAGTGGACAAAGTGGCTTAAGGATAAACAAGTCAATGTTTTGGATTGGCCATCACAATCCTACTGAAAATGTATTAGCAAAGCTGAAAAGGCAGGTTTGAGCAAGTCGACCTACAAACATGGCTCAGTTACACCAGTTCTGTCAGGAGGAATGGACCAAAATTCCTACCAACTATTGTGACGCTTGTGGAAGAATATCCAAGACATTTGACTCAAGTCATACAGTTTAAGAGCAATGCTACCAAATACTAATTAAATGTATGCAAACTTTTGACTTTGCAGAAAGTAATAAAAATGCCTTAAAAATTCCCTCTCATTATTCTGGAATTTGGCAAATATAAATAATATTGGTAATCCTAAATGACGATAGAAAAAGAGATCCCCCACAAATACAACTTCCAGGAATATAACAAATCAAAACACTAAACCAAAAGCAAAAAATACTCCTTTAAAAACTACCTTTTATTAGAAAAACTCTAAAAGTATATATCCACCTAAGTTATGAAAAAGGGACACACAGAAGAGACACTATAACTATCCTGTCTCCTATGTATTAGCCAACCTATGTAGTTTCCAAAACGGAGAACCCGCCCCGAAAAGGGCGACCCCGTGTAATGCCCTAGCTCTCCCTTATGTTAAACCCTGCCTAATCTTGTTAGTGTACCCACAGGAGGAGAAATATATACACTAGAGGGAAAAGCCGCAAACAAATGGCAATAGTAAGTACCACTAGCAGGATCTAGAGTAACACTGTTAACAACCCATAGTGGTAGGCATAAGTGGCACCCCAAAGACCAGGTGTGATATTCTAGATGAATAAAGAGATGGAAATGAAGCGCCCATAGTAAAGAGCAACAGTTACCTCCCCAACGCGTTTCGTCCCATCCCAGGGACTGCTCAGTGGGTCAAACACCGCTTTTCCATCTACAAAGAATAAACAAATAAATATTCGCCAATAAACCACATTTCTCACTCTCTAGTCTAATTTGTCTCTATGGAGAAAAAATATTTAGTTGAAAATACCTGAAGATCCAGTAGGATTGTCCAAGCTCACCAGTGGGTGTGCTGTCAGCAGGAGTTTGTGTGTCTCCACGGTGGGAACTTTACAGATATGGCATTAGTGTATACTGTCCCACATCTCAATCAGAAACCTGAGGGTATTTATAACCCCCCCCCAGGAGTGTCCCACCTCCAAAAGAGGAAGGAGAAACGCCCCCTATTGCCGATAGCATAAAGGCGCACTTACTTACTTTAAACTACATGTCCTCCTATAACCTGCATTGGACTCTTTAGAGGTCAACTGCGCATGTCAGAGAACGTGACGGCGCTCGCTACAGCCCGCTGTTCAGCGCATGCGCAAGATCCCGCGTCTGTCGGGTCACATAGCGCATGCGTGATGGTTGCACAGCATCAAGGAGAAAAAAAACGGACTCTCGCTATGCCCGAGTATCGCGCATGCGCAGCAGTTGCAGCGCACTGCTCGAAACACAGATATATAAGTCACCACTGTGCCTATGTATAATGTATGTGAAACATATAATACACTTCTTTAAACAAAAAGGGCGCCGTTGTATAGTACCAGGAGTTCCGCAGGCACCTAAGAATAGATTCAAGGAGTTGAAAAAACACTGTATCAATATGATATCTCCATTAATATACATAGATCTAATACATAAAAGGAACCTGCTATAAAAAAGGGGACATACAGTCATTCTCCAAAGAAAGCAGTGCATACAGAATGCTATGCCCAAGTACGCCATATAGGTATTTGGATAAGTAAATATAAGTCTTTGTAAGGGATAAATGGCACTCACCAGTAAACGCCCATCAGTTGCACCTAAGACTCCTCGTTGTTTCACACTGGTTTGTAGCGCACGGCTCCCTGGCTTCCAACCACAAGCCTCTTAGACAAGAGTTTAGCGAAAAAAATCACTGAATGGGACCAGCGCTTCCAGGTAAAAAGAGTGCAAAAATATATTGAGTGCTTACATAACCACACACATATAGGTACAAAAACAAATGGTTAAAATCCAACGCGTTTCTGGTGCTGCATCGCACCCTTGTTCACGGCAACATTACTCTGCCTGACAGGTGTACTTAAATAGTAAAGTAGGAGGTACAAGTAAGTTACACCATTTCCTGTTCAGACATTTAAGACATACATCTAAAATACATCTAAAACATATATTAGCTTCCTATGGTAGAGAAATAATCATAAATAGTACAGAGAGAACTAGCTTGGCTGTATCTAGATTAATATATATACGCCAGGTCATTCCTGAAGTTTAGACCGGACGGCGTCCGTGAGTCTAACTTATATATCCAATGCGCTTCGCGCATGCGTACAGCACGTTCCCAGTCGCCGCCGCTTTTGGGCTTATACACTTTTTACAATGCATAACAGTGGAAGCCATCTAATGAACCATTATGTTCTTCTATAAAATGTTTTGTGACTCCCGAATGGTAAGTGTGACCTTTTGCTATGTGTGCTATATGTTCAGACACACGTGTTTTGAATTTTCGAATCGTACTACCAATGTATTTTTTATTGCAGGTAGTACATTGTATATTGTACACAAGATGGTCAGAATCGCAGTTAATGAAGTGACTGATTTTGATGCATCTGTTATCTACATCTGTGAAAGTCTGCACTTTGTTAGTGTATTTACAGATATTACACCTGTTATATTTACATGGAAAAAAGCCCACTGTAGATTTAAGCCAGGTTTCACTTTGTGTTCGGTCACAGAATCTACTAGGTGAAATATTATCTGCTATGGTCTTACTGCGGCGTGGTACCATAGAAATTCCTTCATCTAAAATTTCTGCTAGTACACTATCTTGTCTGAGTATATTTACATTTTTTAAAAAAACCTTTTTTATTTTAGAAAATATAGGTATTTGGCATATAAACTAATAAATTTTGGGGAATCTGTGTTTACGTGGGCGTTAAACAGTATGCCAGAACCTGTCAAGCGAGTGCATTACAGGAAGCACAAAGAAGACAAAGACTAGTTTAAACCCTTTGGAAATAAACCACCAAGTCTATAAATCCACTATGTCTCACGTTGTAAGAGAGCAGGGTGGGTGGCCACTCCCACGCCCCAGGTGAGGCTGGTATTAGGCCTATAAAGCCTGGGCCTGCAGGCTTGTGTGTGTCTTCCTGTGGACCTCTGCTGCTAAGAGGGAAACCACGCTGTGACTGTCTCATAGTGCAAGACAGAGAGGAACGCTCTGTATAGGTAGAGCTCAGCCGAGCAGGCATTTTGTTTGTTTTGTGGCCTGAACTTTAAGGTCTTGTGTTTTTGTTTTTCCTGCAAATAAACCCAGTTAGCGCCTGGTCTTGAACTTTTACTTTTGTGTCACTGTTTCGGTCTGTTGAAGCCCCTGCTGCCTACCTGTTCGTGACACTAACACCCACATATGGTGTCTCGGATACGGGCATACAGACTTAAAGAGACATACACGCATTTAAAAGGACTTTGACTGCAGTAACACAAAACCTGTTGCTAAGGGCAACAGACCCTGAAAAGTGTCTGTGAGCTTATGTCCTGGGTTAAAGCTGCAGCAGCGCAACAAGCAGAGACGGCCAATGTGACCCGGGGTAAGCTCTACTGTCACTGTTCTTATCAAGTGTAAATTAGTTACTTATCCTTGGCCATTAGAAGGCGGCAAAAGTACCAGCACACAGCATGGTTGGTTGCACAGCACAGGACTAGAACAGTCAAACCTAGTGTTGTGCATGCTGGAAAAAGGGGAGGAGAAAGAAGTTGCTGGAACACTGTTGGAGGAGTGGATTCTGGGTAGTTTAGGTCCTATGAGACGGAGTGAAGGACACAGAAGAAGTGAGAGACAGTAAAGACAGAATCCTGTGTGTATGCTGCAGCCATTGCACACCAGTGAAGAGAACAGCCAGCAAGCACAGCTCAGGAGCAGGCCCGGACTGAGAATCTGTGCGACCGGGCATCTGCCCGGCGGGCCGCCTAGCCGGGACACATGTGGGCCGCCCGAAGTTAGGCTTGGGCAGCGCTGCTCACCTGAAAGCAGCAGCGCTGTGGAGGGAATCAGCTGCCGGCCCGCCGCCACGGGCCGCTAACGCAGTGTGACACGCGGCCGGGCCGGCACTTTGACATGCGGCCCGGGTCCCGCAGTTTCCCGCCCGCGCAAGTCCAAAAGCTTACGGGCCCCGCAGCACACATTTTAAATAGGGGGCCCTGCGGGCCGCCGCGGCCCGCAACTGCCACCCCTTGGGGGAATCTGTGACTGCGGCCTCCCAGTGTCACTCACTTATTTTACCCGGGGCTGCCCCCTGGGGCCCACTACATAGGGCCCCCGGGGTCCCCACGCCACACAGGGGGCCGCCGAAAGGGAGCAGCAGTGGGTAGTTTAAGGGGTCAAAAAGGGTCGCCATTGCCCCCGGGCCTCAAAGCAACACCCCCCCGAAACCCCCTAAACCACACGCGGCCCCTCCGTACAAGAAAACCGAAGCTAAAATTTTCCCCTGTGTCCGGGGGGGAAGTAGATAAAGGAAGTGGGGGGAGTTTAAGCCTCCGGGGAAAGAAAAAAGGGGAGAGTCAGGGGCAGCTGGGGGCCTGATCCAGCTCCCCAAACCTGCACCCCCTCCCCCCTCCCCCCTGCACCCCTCGGGCCGCCCCCCACCTCCTGCCTGCCCCCTCCCCCCTCCTCCCTGAAAGGCCCCTCACCCCCTGCCTGCGGGCCCTAAAGCAGCCCCCCACCCTCCTGCCTGAAAGCCTCCTGCCTGCGGGCCCTCACCCTCCTGCCTGCACCCCCTAAACCCCCCTCCCTGCAGCCCTCACCCTACTCCCCTGCCCCCCCTCACCCTCCTGCCTGCAGCCCTCACCCCCCCTCCCCTGCACCCCCAAACCCCCCCTGCTGCACCCCCTCAGCACCCTCACCCCCCCTTTGCCTGCAGCCCCCTGCCTGCACCCCCTCCCCCTCCTCCCTCCCCCTCCTCCCCTGCAGCCCCCCACCCTCCCCCTGAAACCCTCACCCATTTCCCCTGCCGCCCCCCACCCCCCCTGCCTGCGGGCCCTCACCCCCCTCCCTGCACCCCTCACCCCCCTCCCTGCGGGGCCCTCACCCTCCTGCCTGCACCCCCCGGGCCTGAGCCCTCCCCCTCCTGTCCTGAGCCCTCCCCCCCCCCTCCCGCCCTCACCCCCCCTCCCTTTGACCCCTCACCCTCCTGCCTGCAGCCCTCACCCCCCCGGGCCTGCACCCCTCACCCTCCTGCCTGCCCCCCCTCACCCCCCCTGCCGAAACCCTCCCCCCTCCGGGCCCCTGCAGCCCTCCCCCTCCTGCCTGCACCCCCCCACCCCCCTGCCTGTGCCCTCAGCCCCCTGCCTGCCGCCCTCAGCCACCCCCACCCTCCGCCTGCAGCCCTCAGCACCCCTCACCCTTCCTGCGGGCCCCAACCCCTGCCTCCTCCCTTTGCCGCCCTAAGCCTCCTCCGCCGCCCTACCCTCCTGCAAGCCCAACCCCCCTGCCTGCACCCCCTAAACCCTCCTCCCCTGCCCCCCTCACCTTTCCTCCCCTGCCCCCCCTCCCCCTCCTTTCCTGAAACCCCCCAGCCCCCCCAAACCCTCCTGCCTGCAGCCCTACCCCCCCGGCCTCCCCCCCTCCCCCCTTTCCTCCCTGCAGCCCTCACCCCCCCGGCCTGCACCCCCAAACCTCCTCCCTTTGCCCCCCTCACCCTCCTGCCTGCGCCCTAAACCCCCTCCTGCAGCCCTCACCCCCTCCTCCCTGCACCCCTCACCCCCCCTCCCTGAAACCCCCAAACCTCCTGCCTGCCGCCCCCCGGCCGCCCCACAAACCCCCCTGCCTGCAGCCCTAAACCCTCCTGCCTGCCCCCCCTCACCCCCCCGGCCTCCCAGCCCCCAACCCCCCCTGTGCCTCCGCCCCCCCCCCCTCCCTGCCGCCCTCGGCCGCCCCCCCCCTCCGGCCTGCACCCCTCCCCCCCCTGCCTGCAAGCCCATCAGCAGCCCTCGGCCGCCCTCCCCCCCCTGCCTGCAGCCCATCAGCACCCCCTCGGGCCCCCCTCCCCTCCGGCCTGCCCCTCGGCCGCCCTCCCCCTCCTCCCTGCGGGCCCACCCACAGCCCTAAAGCCCCCCCCACCCTCCTGCCTGCAGCCATGACCCCCCCCTCCCCCCTCCCCTGAAAGCCCATCGAAGCCTTTTGGCCCCGCCCCCCCCTCCTCCCTTTCAGCCATGACCCGCCCTCCCCCCCTCTTGCCGGCAGCCCTCACCCTCCTGCCGGGCCAGCCCTCACCCGCCCCCCACCCCCCTCCTGAAAGCCCATGGGCACCCATGAGCCGCCCCACCCCCCTGCCTTGACCCCCCACCCCCCCGGGCCGGCACCCGGGCCCCCCTTTCCCCCTTTCCTGCCTGCACCCCCTCACCCCCCTGCCTGCAGCCATAGCCGCCCTAAACCCTCCTCCCTGCAGCCCACAGAGCTATGAGCCCCCCCTCCCCCCCTCCTGCCTGCAGCCCATCGCAGCCCATGAGCCGCCCTCCCCCCTCCCCCCTCACAGTAAAATAGTAAAGAAAAAACTTTAGACACCTTATATTCATGAAAAAACATCCGGGGGTCCCTGTAATGTGTAGTTTCAGGGTATTTTCGGGCGGGCCCTGTGGGGGGGGAATGGGGGATTGTATTCTGCAGCAACTGTTTGTGGGACGGGCAGGATACTAAAACTACAAAAAGCTTTATGTTTTGAGGACTAGGTATTTGTAGCATTCTATACATGTAGTTAAACACAGCTTCTGTAAAAAATACAAGTCCCCCATGTCTTCCAAAATTTGACCAGTTTCAAGTACCCGGAATACCCCATTGCAGGCAAACATATGTATACATTTACACATACCAAAACCATCAGTTTTTACACTTGGTACGTAAACAACATTTCCCCCGTGTCAAGTACCATAAGGAATACACATTGCAGGCACCAAATATGTATGTGTTTTTAAATATTTTTAATAATTTTTTGTAATTTTTTTTATATAATAAAAAAAAAAAAAAAACAAAAAACCAAAAAAATTAAATTTTTTATTTTTATATTTTTATAATATTTAAAATATAGGGTGTCTGCAATGTGTTTTCCTTTTGGTACTTGCACCCGTGGAATGTTGTTCTTTCAACTAACCCAAAAATCTAGGGGGATTACAAGTAAAAAAAAAAAGTTTTAAAAATAAAATTTAAAAAATCAAAACATTAAAAACATCCCCCCTTTTCTAAATTTTTTAAAAAAAATAATAATCAAAAAAAAGACCCCCTAATTTGGGATTGCCTCAGTCTTAAAAATCCAGTCTTTTTAATTAAAAATAATTTACTCCAATGGTGAAACCCCTGCAAGCCTGTGTACAAATTTCTACCCCTTATATTAATTTAGTATTGGGGGGTAAAAAAAAGGTCAAAGTGGGAATGTTTTAATGTTTTTAATGTGAGTTTTTTTCATGACAGTACAATTGGGTTTAAATTTATTTTCTTTTGGTGGGGGTTATTGGCAGTTAAAATTTGGGATTTGTATATTGTTTTAAAATTTTCTTTAAATTTCAGTTGGTGGGATTTGTCATTTTTAGGGAGTGAAATACAGTGATTGTGGCGGATTTTTGGGTCTTGTATATTTATTTTATGGGGTAAAAAGTATGGGGTTTTTAGTACTATGGTGGAGTGATATCTGGGGGATTCTTTGGGATTTTTTATATTGTTTTTTATTTTGGGAAAATTTTTCCTTGCTATATTTGGGTTTGATCAGTGATATAAAAGGTATGTCACTTATATGGTGTTTTTGTGGCTGTTTTGTTTTTGTCTCTTTGGGATATGTAGTGACCTGAGGGTACAGATAAATTTAATTAAAATGTAAATGTGTAAAAATCCCCAAAAAAAACTAAACCAAAAAAAAAAGTGAAATTTAAAAAATTTTTTTCCCGTTCACCCCACAAAAAATTTGGGTGGAGGGAAGGGGCCCATCGGGGGGGAGAAAGCTTCGGGTGTTTGAACATATTTTTTTTTAATAACCTGTTTTTTAAAAAAATAGTGGTCCAAAAGCGGCCGGTTTTTCAGGAAAGGGGGGAACTGGGAAATTTTTCCCCCCCGGGGCCCCCAAGCCTCTTGCTACGCCCCTGGTGGCCCGGGGTGCTTTCCCCCGCGGCCGGGGTTAGCAAGGGTATAAATCTGCTGCGGCCAGTAAAGGAGGGGCCGCCGCGGGCCCGCAATTGAGGGCCCCTGTGAGCCGGGATGCCCGCAGTGGCCGGGAAACAGACCTCCTGGTGGCATGGGTGATGGTGGGGACATGGGAGGAGGCGGGGGAAGACCGTTTAGACAAGGAGGGGGGGTTGGAGGCCAAACTAGCTCCCCGTGCACAATTTGGACATTCACTGGCCCCACCTCCCCAATCCCGCGCCTTACCCCCGCTGAAAGCGCCCCCTGCCCTTTTTTGGGGAGCCGGCCCCCCTGCAAAATTGCCTCTTAAAAAGTAAGTGGGTTGTAGCTTCACTTTATTTGGGGGGCCCCTTTCCCCCTTTTCAGTCTGGTAGTAGGGAAAGGCCCAAGGGCCCAAAGGAAAATAGGTCAAAACCGCTACCAACCTCTCTTTGGGGCCCTTTTTCTCCCAAAATACTTCCCTACATTTCCTCCCTTGGTGCCCGTCCCCGGCCTATGTACCCCCTTGGTGCCCATCTGCCCCAAAACCTCCCCCTTTGGGGCCAGCCCGCCCCCCAAAGTACCTCCCTTGGGGCCAGCCTAAAGTACCTCCCCGGGGCCGCCCGCCTGCCTACGTTTCCTCCCTTGGTGCCAGCCCGCCTTTCCTTCGTACCCCCTTGGTGCCAGCCCGTTTAGCCTACGTACCTCCCTTGGTACCTGCCCGTTTTGGGCCCCCGTACCCCCTTGGTAACCCAAACCCCCCCGCCTTTTTTCCCTTTCCCTTTGGGAATACCGGGCCCCCCTACATTCCTTTCCCTTTTGGGGCCTGCTCGCCCCACAAAACCTCCCTTTGGGACCCCCTTTCCCGGGCCGCCTGCGTACCTTCCCTTTTACCCCCCCCCGCCCCGTACCCTCCTTTGGGCCTCCCCCCGCCTATGTGGGCTGGGGGACCTGTGTTTTCCAGGGCCCGCTTTTAGTCCCATCCGGCCCCGCTTCCCGGAGTGACAGGATTTGACGGTGAAAACCCCCAGATTTTGTGAGCTTTTTACCACCCTGTAAGCAGTTAAACGTGTGAATGCCCGGAGCCATTTGCATTTTGTTATATTTAAATTTTGATGAAGTTACTGTTGGAGAAGGGGCTTGAATAAAGGGCCCGTTTTTAAACTGCCCTTTTTTTTTCCGGGGGGAAAAATGTTACCTTTGATGTGTGCGTGAAAAGAAAAAATAAAAAGGGCCCCAAATCACTGCAAACCCCCCTAGGGTTTCCCCCAAAAATCCTAAAGAACTCTTTATACCCAAAGCTGCAGCCCCCTTTCCCCTGGCGTGTGGAAAACATTTTGGTGGCCCGTACGGGGTTTTTTTTTAGTGGAACTGAAGTAAAAACAGGGGGGAACACCCTGAAAAAGTGAGGGCTCTCAGGGAAAATGAAGGGAGTCCCCCAGGGGGCCAGACAGGCGAGGGAAAAAAGATATTTAGCAGGGGCAAGGGGAA
>JAODAL010064562.1:0-18660 GCA_025379985.1 Phyllomedusa bahiana
GTGGGGTCTCCACTGAGGTCTCCTGGAAGAAGGCCGTCAGACGAGACCTCCCCTCCTGAGGTAGGAAAAAGCGTCTCAAGTCCCCCCAGCCAAAAGGCAGGAAGGAGGAGAGAGAATCCGGAAGCGAGCAAATGCTCTCAACAAACAAGGATAAGAAACCAAAGCTGTGAGGCATACAGCTAGCGGCCTATCCTTAATACAAGAGAATAAACATCATAAGCCCTATAAAATGCAGAGGACTAATGAAAGCCCCTCGATGGGTGCAATAGCTCCAGAGAGGAGAGGACGGGGATGTTGAAGGCCCTCCAGTCAGCATGGGAGTCCCGTGGTCAGTGGGGTGGAGAGCGTCGGGGTTTCTGGGCTGAAGGAAGGGTCCCTGGAGAGCGTCCCTTGCGAGTCACAACCGATTCCCATACTGGTGGCGGTGGAGGCGGGAGTACAGACAGCTCCCAGTCGTCCATCTTTGGAGTGGGAATTTTCAGGGTATTGCAGAAATTCGGGAGGTCAGCAAAGACACGAAGAACAGCTGAGCAACCCTCAATTCTGGCAGAAAGAGCAAACGGAAAGTGCCACCTATAAAGGATACGATTCTCTTTCAGGATAGCAAGCAGCGGTCTGAGGTGGCGACGCTTCTGCAATGTATGCCAGGAGAGGTCAGCGAAGATCTGTATAGGAGTCCCCTGATAGTCGATGCTGCGTAGGCGTCTGGCTTTCTCCATTATTGCTTCTTTCACCGAGTGGTCATGTAGGCAGCATATAACATCCCTGGGGAGCGGAGAGGAACCCTTTGGTCGGAGCGCTCTGTGGGCCCTGTCAAGCTTGATGGGGCGGGGAGGGTTAGCTCCAAGTATGCGGTTGAATATAGAGTCCAGGATGGCCTGCAAGTCCTCCTCCCCCTGTGGTTCCGGGAGCCCCCGAACTCTAATGTTGTTCCTGCGGCCGCGGTTGTCTAAATCCTCCACATGTCGAGCCAGCTCCCTGACCGTAGACATTTGCGCAGAGATAGAAGGGTGGATTTGGGAGATGTATCTTCGCGTGTTATCATGATCCTCCTCAAGCGTTTCCACGCGGGTAGCTATTTGCGTAATGTCCTGCCTGATTGAGGCAATCTCCTCTCTGCAGGCTGCCCTAACCTCTGAGACTAGCGCCCGCAGTTAATCCCTGTTAGGCAGTTGTTGTATCAAATCAGTCCATGCATGATGGTCAGGGAGATGAGGACTGCGTAGGGCAGAGGAGGATGCAGGGGAGCCCTGCCAGGAGAATACTCCGCTGCCAGACTCCTGAGTGTGTGGAGAGGAGGCTGGGATGTGCTTGGGATCCCTCAGGTCAGATGCCCCAGAAGGCCCAGGAGGAGATGAGCCATGCTCTGATGTCAGGAGAGGGGGACTGGCCACCACCGAGCTGTATGAGGGCTGATGCTGCGCCATGGTGGATGGTGAGGCCTGCACGTGTTCCAGCTGCGGGGGGAGGGGGAGGGACACTGCAGGGTCTGGTACCTGTGTCCTCATGGCGGCCGCTGGAGAAGACGGAGGCGTGCTGGGGAGGAGGCGCGGTGTCTTCTGCGCTCTCAACTCCGGGCTGCGTCGGGTGTCCACTGCGGGCGATGCCGCCGCTGCCGCGGGTGCCGAGGATGATCGCGCGGCCGAGCGCGCGCTCCGCAGTGAAGCAGCTGTGGTGTCGGCGTGCAGGCCGGAGGCGCCGCGCCAGGAGAGACGGCGCAGAGGTACGAGTCTAGTACCGATTGGCTCCACGACCGGACCGGAGCCCTCCTCGGGGTACTTGGCGGCGGCTGGGTCCTTCTTTTTCCCATCTAGGGCTGATAGAATCACAAGGGCTGCTATTTTGGATAGCCGGCAGCGGGAGCTCAGCTAAGCTGCGGCCATTCACCTCGACTTCCGGTCACGCCCCCGAGATTGTCTTTAATTTCTATAGGTGAAAAAGTTCACGTAAGAAAAAAATCTCAGTATTGACAGTATATATGAATGATAACACAAAACCTTTTTTCCGCTCATGGTTTTTGGCTGGGTGAAGCCATTTATTATCAAACTATTGTGTTTTCTCTTTTTAAATCATAATGACAACCAAAAACATCCAAATGGCCCTGATCAACAGTTCCCATCCCCCAGTTCTGAATCCCGTGTATTCCCTTCTCTAACATCAGTGACAGCTTGAAGTCTTTTGTGGTAGTTGTGGATGAGGCTCTTTATTTTCTCAGATGATAAAGCTGCCCATTCTTCCTGTAAACTTCTGGGCTGTCTTGTATGAACTGCGCTTTGCTTGAGATCTCCCCAGAGTGGTTCAATGATATAGAGGTCAGGAGACTGAGATGGCCACTCCAGAACCTTCACTTTGTTCTGCTGTAGCCAATGACAGGTCGAATTGGCCTTGTGTTTTGGATTGTTGTCATGTTGGAAAGTCCAAGTACGTCCCATGCGCAGCTTCTGGGGCGATGAGTGCAAATTTGCCTCCAGTATTTGCTGCATTCATGTTTCCTTCACACTTGACCAAGTTTCCTGCGCCTTTGTAGCTCACACATCCCCAAAACCTCAGCGCTCCCCCTCTGTGCTTTACAGTAGGGATGGTGTTCCTTTCATCATAGGCCTTGTTGACACCTCTCCAAATATAACATTTATGGTTGTGGCCAATAAGTTTGATTTTGATCTCATCACTACAAATTACCTTGTTCCAGAAGAGACTTCTCTGTATGCTGTTTGGCATATTGTAGGCGAGATACTTTGTGGCATTTGCTTTCTTCTGGCGTCTCGACCATGCAGGCCATTTTTCTTCAACTGCCCCTGCTGTGGACAGAACCGCAAAGGGGCTCGACGTCCTAGTGAGGGGACAAATCAGTATATTGAATGACACATGCCAGAGAAAGAAATCACAAACTGACAGCCTGCAGTCTAATGAACTCTGTTCTGCCTTTATACAAAACACAAGTTTTTATAGCCGGGCATAGACAAAAATTCCATAGGCAACATATGACATACATCCTCCCTCTCTATTGGTTCACCTTATCAAGAATAGTTTTATTGCCACTCTGTCTTTGTTCCAAGTTCACGTCCGCGCCATATTGGCTCTTAAATTTATCTTCTTAGCACAACAGGGTGTGTCTGTACACAGGCGCCATCTTGTGGGTGAAATAGACATTTCACCTAATACATTCCATAACAGTCCCACCTTGAAATGACCATTTCACCTTTCCCTGATCTTTGCCCTATTCTATCCCTTAGTGGAGAACCCTGCCCCGAAAAGGATGGCCCCACAAACTAACCCTGGGTTCACCCTATGTCACCCTACATTATCTGATCAAATTCTTTGATGGGACATGCGGTTGGAGAGGGGCATAGGTGACCTTCCGAAGCACTTCTGGCTTCAACAGTCTCTCAAGGAATGGCGTCCCCTTTCACAATTCACCATGGTGGGAGTAGTCTGTTCCACAGCTTTTCCAAGTAGTTTCCTCAAACAAGGGAGAACACAACACACAATTAGTGCAAGGAGGAGTAGAATGCAGACATTCACAATCCCCATTTGAGCTAAAGCTCCCTGCTTTAACCAACCGAACCAGTCTCCCATAGGATCAGTGATACCCGAGTTAAGTTAAGTTCATCCAGAAGATCTGACTTTTTAATGTCCACAGTCACTTTACCGTCCGGTCCTGTATTGTCTGGGATGAAAGTACAACTGGTTTTCCCTATCATTTTGCACACTCCTCCTATTTCAGCCATCACCATGTCAAGGGGCCATCCTGATCTGCCAGGCTACAGGAGAGGTTGGGCCCTCCTGATCTGCCAGGCCCTGTAGGGCATCTCTAGTGTAATTTAAAAATCTCTGCTGGTTGAAATATATGTAGTTTATCCAGTCTACATTCTTGTTAACAGTGATTATTGAAAAAACCTGAAACCAAAAACCTTAAGGTAAGAAAATAATTTTTATTGTATAACCAAAAATACATAAGTACAAAAATACAACACCACCCAACTAACAAAGGCTGTCACCACCTACAACAAAGGAAATCCAGCCTACATAGTATCCAGACCAAGAAAATGATAATACAATGACAATGCATAAGGTAACATACTTAGCCAATTGTCCGACCTGAGTGTGGAGTGATGCCCAGCCCCGACGCGCGTTTCGCCTTAACGCTTCCTCAAGGGGGAATGCCAACACTAACAATAGGTTACATATATATATAAAAAGTTTGATCCAATCAAAACATAGAATTGTGATTGACATGTATATAGACCAATAGACACACATCTACAATAAAACATGTAAATATAAATACAGTGTTATCACACATAGTACAATGATCCAAAGACCTATAATACCTTAAACTCAAAAAACATACACATCATCATAAATAGCATAAGAACTATATCATAAAAAGATATATAAAGAGATGTACAGCCATACATTCATCCATAACCGGAAGTAATCCTAGTTGAACCGCAAATGCGTTCCATCCACCGCAAATTGAATAAGTGGCATCTTAAGTAATCCATTACAAGACATTTATCTGCCGGCCAAACATGAACACTGCCCGCTATAACTCTATTGCGCCCATTATGTCGAAATCGGAAAACGGAGGATGCCATAATAGATACTGGTATATAGGACTACATGCCAGAACCCAGGAACAAATAAAAAAACCTATCTAGGAAGACTGTGAATATATCAATAATCATATATTAATAAAGTGACCGATAGTGAAGTAAAAAGGGCGCAGTGCCAAATAAAGTGAACCACCCAAAGAAAAAAACATTGCTATTATACATAATGTATACCAATCAAAATTAAACCATAAAGAAATATATATAATGACATAAGAAAATGTATATAGTGACATATGTATATATCTAATATAAATAAAAATATATAACATTTAAAATAGTGTATATATAGTATAAATACAGTGCAGAGTATACAATAATATCCATAAAGTCGTGAAAGAATGTGATAAATATATATATAAGTAATGAAAAATATGTACTAAATTATAAACATAATTATAAAAGGTAAATATCAAATATAATATATGAATAAATATATATCTTTAAAGTAAAATACTGTATAGATAATGAATACAAGGATGTGTATGAAAAAAAAAGTTCGTTCTTCTTTATCTCCTTCACATTAGTCATAGGATCACCGTAAATATGAAAGACAAGGATCAAATACACATAACGACATCTGAAAAATAAAAGCAACCAAAATTAAAATCATAAAATACAATCCATAACAAAAGCCACACTTATAAAAATGGAGCAAAGCTCAAAGAGTCAGTTAAGCCAAATGGAACATCATTCGTTTTAAGGTCAAATATCCACCTAACCTCCTTCTGGGCAAGAACTCTCTTCCAGTCCCCTCCACGAGGAGAATTAAGGACCCTATCAATACCCCACATTTTTAACAGGTCCGCATTACAGTCATGTTTCTCTTTGAAATATCGGGCAATTGGTTTAAGATACATTAACTCATCCTCATTCTTAGCAGCCACAATATTCAAGACATGTTCTCTCGCCCTGCGTTTTAATTACTGCGTAGTTAGACCGATGTAAATCAGATCACAGGGACACGTGGCAAAATAAATAGCTCCCTCAGTGTTACAAGTAATAGTATGAGTAATTTTATACTCCTTGTCTCTTGATGAGTTCCAAAACACATCCATAGATTGAATGGTAGGACACGCAACGCATTTAACGCAGGGTTTACAACCCCATTTTGGGCCTTTGGTATTGAAACAATCCAAACGCTTTCCCCTGTGGTAGCTCTTAACTAGGATGTCACGCAGATTAGCAGAGCGTCTATAGGTAACAGATGGTGCATTAGGTAAGTATTCCTGTAGTCCCTCATCACTACATAACACATCCCAAAATTTGGCCATAGATTTTCTCATCTGATATCAGCTAGAATTGTATGTGGTTATGAACCTTACCTTTGATTCTAATCCCACTTTTCTTTTGGTCTTCAACAGTTCATCCCTGTTTGACGATCTAGCTCTAGTATATGCTTTCTTAATGACTCCATCGGAATAACCTCTATCACGAAACCTTGAATGCAGGTCCACTGCCCTTTGTTCAAAAAATTCATTTGTAGAGCAGATACGGCAGATACGAAGATATTGTCCAACCGGGATGTTGTGTATCAGATTTTTTGGATGAAAAGAATCTGCATGTAGAAACGAATTTGTTGAGGTCTTCTTCCTAAAAAAATCAGACTGAATAAATCCATCATCGTCAATTCGAAATTGGACATCTAAAAAATCCATTGTTCTTCGGCCATACCTAAAGGTCAATTTCACATTAATATCATTCGAATTGAGCATATGCATGAAATTTTGCAAGTCCTTTTATACGCCCAATCCAGGAAAAGTCTTTATTTAAAGATTTTATCAGGGTTTGAAGGAATATGAACCCCCAAATATTTGAAGGAACATTCCTCCCAGGAGAAGGGGAAGGCTGCCCTCATCAGGTACAGGTCAGACCGCGGAATATTGAAGCCCATAGCATGGCTCTTTGATATGTTTATCTTATGATTGCTGTATTGGCTATATTCGTCCAGTATCTCTAGCACCCTTGGGCGGGAGAAAGCGGGATCCCCAAGATATAGGAGCAAGTCATCTGCAAAAGCCGAGCATTTAAACTGATGCTCACGCACCCGGATTCCCTCCACCCGGGGATCGCTCCAAATTGCCATCAACAGGTGCTCCATAGCCAAAATATATAGAATGGGAGAGAGGGGGCATCCCTGCCTGGTGCCATTTCCTATTGTCAAGGGAGTGGACAAGATTCCATTAATCCTGACTTGAGCCTGGGGTGAAGTATATAAGGCCATTACCCTCCCCCGCATATACGGACCAAGTCCCAATGACTCCAACACTCCGCTCAAAAAGGGCCACGCCACTCTATCAAAGGCCTTCTCCGCGTCCAGGGACAGGAGAAGGCACGGAGTATTCTGTAGGCGAACATGATGAATCAGGGAGAACGTCTTAAGTGTGTTGTTCCTCGCCTCCCTGGCCGGCACGAATCCCACCTGATCCGGGTGGATAATTGTAGAGAGGAAAGGATTGAGTCTAAGTGCCAGCAGCTTAGCGAAAATCTTTGCATCTGTATTGATAAGCGATATAGGACGATAATTCTGACACTGAGATGGGCCCTCAGGAAGGCCGGATCAAAGGGGGACTCCGTGGAGACCATGTTAAACGCTCGGAGGAGAGGCTGAGACAAATCCGTCAGGAGGGTTTTGTAGAAAAGAGCTGTATACCCATCCGGCCCTGGGCTCTTGCCAGAGGGAAGAGATTTAATGGCTACAGCCAGCTCCTCCTGGGAAAAAGGCTCCTCCAGGGAGGCGAGGGAAGCAACAGGAAGTGGAGGAAGAGATGTTTTAGCTAAATAATCATGGAGAGACGCGCCCCGTGATCCCACCGCGGGAAGATTATAAAGCTGAGCATAATAGCCCTGGAAGACCTTCAAAATGTCTTCTGTTATATGAGCAACACGACCACTCAGTGTCTTGATGGAGGGAACAAATAGGGCAGCTCTCTTATCCCTAAGTGCCCGGGCCAAGAACTTGCCCGGTTTGTTACACCAGGAATAGAACGAGCTGGAGCACAGCTGCCTATACCTTTTATGTCTGTGTTCCATAAGCTGGAGAATGTCATGACGTGTCTGAATCATGGACCTCAAGTCTGTCTCCAGGCCCGATGTCTTATGAGTTGCCTGCAGTGAGGCTAAGCGCGTCAAGAGAGCCTGCAGTTTGGCGGCAGCTTCCCTTTTGAGGCGTGCCCCGTGCTTAATTAGGATTCCTCTGAGAGTGCATTTCAGCGCCTCCCATTGGACCTGTGGAGAGGTGGGATCACCTGTATGCACAGACACAAATGTGTCCGTGGAGCGTTGCAGGTCCTGGAGACAGAGAGAGTCTGACAGAAGTGTTTCATTCAGTTTCCATGAGAACCCTGGCCTGCTGTAATGAGGGAGACTAATATCACAGTGGACTGGGGCGTTATCCGAGTGGAGGATGCTGCCCACCAAGGCCGACACCACAGAGCGAAGGAGGGAGTGTTGCAGGAGAATATAATCTATGCGGGTGTAAGAATTATGAGGGAAGGAGTAGAAGGTATAGTCACGCTCTTGGGGGTGCAGCAACCTCCAAACATCTATTAACTGCATGTCGTGGAGCAGTTTTTTCACCCTATTAAGCATGTGGTAAGGCACCGAAGAGAGCCCCGCCGAGGTGTCCAAGATCGGGTTGAGAGCCAGATTTAGATCCCCCCCCAATATGATCTGACCCTTGGCAAAATGCAGTAGGGCATCCAAAGTTTTGGTGAGGAAGGTCAATTGACCTGAATTTGGAATATATATGTTTGCCAATGTAAAGATCTGGCCTTGGAGAGATATGGTAAAAAACAACGCCCCGGCGTCCTCATCCCGATAGGTGTCTAACACCGTGATAGGAAGCGATTTATGGAAGAAGATTGCCACTCCCCTGACTTTAGCGGAAGAAGCTGTTATGGCACCAGACAGGGAAATACCTGTTACGATAGGATTGGATTTGCGAGGAGAGGAGGTGGGTTTCCTGGAGGAAAACAATATGTGATCTCTGTTTATGGAGGTGAAAAAGGACCTGCGATCGTTTTTCGGGGACGTTAAATCCCTTAACGTTAAGGGACGTTAGGCGTATATTCGCAATACAGATTACTAGACGGTGCATCAGCCATACCGTCCCCGCAATAAAACATGAGCAGCGCTCTGCCAAGCCAGTCAAAAAGTACGGAACCAACAAGCAAGAAACACACAAACATCAAAATCAAAAGCCTAACAAAACAAGGCCAATTATCTAACATCAGCAGATAGCTAACTGCCATAACCCTTTGGATAATTCAAAGGGCTAAGCCTAATCGGGGGTTTCTCCCAGGTGCAAGCCAAGGAGAGCCAAGCCAGAAGCGTACAAAAGGGGGAATAAGGAGAATGACCACTATGCAGAGGAGCCGCAGGAGGCCACCCTCCAGAGACCTCCCCATGATCAATTTTGGACGAGGGTGCCCACCCCCCGCACCACCCCAAGGGGTTAGAGATAAAACAAGTACATGGAGAAGGTTATAGAAGTGGGAATTCAGGAAGTAAGAAGTAGAGGGGGGGACCCGAGAGGGATGACCCCGCCACATTCACAGGTCCATAGATCAGATGAGAACTAAGCAATACTACGACATATATTATATATAATATATATATATAATATATATATATATATATATATATAAAAGGGAAGAACAAGACACCGCAGAGGGAAGAAAAAGTCTCCCCCATTCCTGTGGGCCACCAAGCCCAGCACGTCCCAAGAGGAATTAAAGCCGGAGTTGGCTGCCAGAAGAGAGAGAAGGTAAGTACCCATAGCCCCCAGGGAGAGGGGAGACCCAACTAGTGAAAGGGCTCAGGGATGAACACAATCAAGAGACTGAACCGAGACCTGGTCCAAGGTGCAACAGTCCTTCAGCGATGTGGTCTCGCTCTTCGCGGCTGACTATCCGGGCTACCCCAACAGCGCTGGGGTCTCTGAGGCAAAGAGGGCACCAGGTGGGTGCCTAGCCGTTGGTTGCCTCGCAGCTGAGGCAGCTCGGTGGAAGACTCCATGGAGATAGCAGAAGGCCAGTCTGGAAGGACCACATCCGGCAATTCCAACGTAGAAACAAAAATGGGCAAATCCTCCAAGGAACGGAAAATGAGCATCCTATCCAGATGCCTAACCTGTAGTGAAAAGGGTAATCCCCACCTATACAATATATTTTTGGACTGAAGGGCTGACAGGAGGGTCTTGAGCGCCGCTCTCATGCGCAGTGTGCGTCGGGACAGATCAGGAAACAAGTGCAGGAGAACCCCCTCAAACGCTATCCGCTGCATCATTCGGGCCTTGCGCATAAGTTCCTCCTTGATTGTGAAGTGGTGGATCCTGCAAATGACGTCCCGGGGTCGGGTGGGGTCAGTGCTCTGTGGACGCAGTGCTCTATGAGTTCTATCGAACTCCAGAAAAGTTTCTTCGAGACGTCCAAGGATGAAGTTAAACAATTTAGTTAAGGTGGAGGTAAGTTCACCCTGCTTGACAGATTCCGGCAGACCCCGCAGCCTGACATTATTACGTCGGCTACGGTTTTCCAAGTTATCCAGATGCGAGGTAAGTTGAAAATGTTGTGCAGACTGTCCCGATATGGAAGATTGGAGAGAAGATATGAGGGCGGTCGTTGATTCTTGAGCTTTTTCAAGTTGATGAACTCAAGTTTGTAGGTCTGCCACATTGGATTGGACCGGGCGTAGCTCTTGTCTCCAGGATTGTTGCATCTCTCATGCCAATGACTGTAAGTCTTGTTTAGAAGGCAAAAAAGAAAGGAGGGCACGCAACTCAGGATGAGCTTCCAAGGCGAGCACGGCATCCTCAGGCGGTAGAAGGCCTGGTGACTGGGATAGGAGCAGCTCCGAGGAGCCCCATGGAGGAGATAGTCCAGGCCTGTGAAGGCTGTAGCCCCCTTCTGAGAACGAGGATCCACCGCGGTAGCCTCCTGAGCCCTTTCATGCAACAGGTATGCAGACTGAGGTTCCCCCTGAGGGGGTGCCAATCCCTCTGGGCCAGTAGACAGAGAGGGCCTACGATGTTTGGGTTCTTCCTGGCGATCAGGGGGATCCCGTACAGTCTCTATTGAGGGGTGGCCCTTTTCACTGCTGCCAGACGGATCAAGGGTCACAGAGCCATTACCCGCATCCCGCGGGCCCTCGGCGGCCCAGTTGTGCGAGACACCTAGGGGAGAGTGAATCCCTGGCTCTCCCCGCAGGACGGCAGAGCAGAGCTGAGAGGAGGGAAGAGCCTTGCCGCGCACCTCCGGCGTATTCACCGCAGATACACACGGCACTCTGGGGTTGGCATGCTTCTCTGCAGTCGCAGGGTGGCAACTTCCCTTCCTGCACTGACCTGATGACTGCGCGGTCTCGGGAGTGTTCTGCACCATGGCATGTGCGGCTCCGCTGAGATCCGATGACGGGGGTCGGCGACGAAGGTCCCGGGATGCGGATGCGTCGGTCTCAGCCTCTGAAGCGCTCCGGTCCCCTCCAGGTAACCGGGCGCACAGCGCAGATGGAGAGCTGTCGTTGTTGCTGGGAGAGGAGCTCAGCGCCGGCGGTGCTGCATTAGCAGGGTGCTGGGCGGCTCGGCGCGTTCTCCTGGCCGAGTCACAAGATGGCGCCGGCTGCTCTGAAGCGTGGGAAGGAGACCCGTCAGATGTTGCAGGGGGGCAAAATAGTTGGAGATTGAGAGCCCCGTCGGCTCCAGGGATGATCCGGGCGCAGAGGGTGTCTTTTTACTTCGATTCATGCCCATTATGAAGGACCTAGGCAGTCATTTAAAGAGGGCCTCCGGAGGAGCTCCTGTTCCGCACGTCCTCACTCCTTCATGGCTAGCCACGCCCCCCCCTTTTCTGTATTTTTACTGTATTTTGAACTGTCCCACCTTTGATTTTGATTGGTCCAAACTTCTCCATAGGTTTTAATGGTTCACGGTCGCTCCTATTCGGATTGGCTGGTTTCTGCCGACCAATGAGAATAGGTTACAGAATTTGAATTACTGTATTTCCCGGCAATTTCAAATATCCAAATTCCCGATATAGCGCCGTTCTGGATTTTTAGAAAGTGATTTTGCACTGCGCCAAAGTCCCCGCACTGCGCCCCACACACTGGTGAGGTGCGGCGGAATTTACATGTTATGTATGAGCGCACTACCTCGGGCGGTGAATCATAGGCGCAGCCCCGCACTGTGCCTAAGTCCCACGCTGCGCCTCACATACTGGCGAGGCACGGCAGACTTTACATGCTATGTATGAACGCACCTCGGGCGCCGACATAAATCAGGCGCAAATTTCGCCGGAAAACTGGCGGAAAGGTGCGCCCCGACGTGGCGAGCTTCATACATATCGCTCTCAGTGTTTCTCAGTTGTTGAAGTGCTTCTTTTTCATATGATTTTGCTGGCCACAATACAACATTTCCCCTTTTATCGGAGGGTTTAATAACCATATCCATCATTGCCTTAAGTTGTTTTACTGCCAAATGTTGTTCCCTAGGACAATTATCTGCAGTTGTATAAGATCTAATTTTCTTAAATTCATTTGTGACCAATTTAACAACCAAATCAATGTTTGGAAGTAGGGAGATGGGTGGAAATTTCTTAGAGGAAGGAATCACAGATTTAGGAAACTTACCAATGTCACCACTCTCTTCCTCGTCCATTAATGACTGCAAAGTAGACAATGCTTCTTGTTCTTTCATTGTAGGAAAATCCACATTATGCTTTTCATGTAATTTTTTAAGGACCAATTTGTGTGCGAATAAATGTAGGTCTTTCACTGCTGTAGAAAGGTTAAAGTGAGATGTTGGTACAAATGTGAGACCTAAACTCAATACCTCAAATTCATTTAACATATGATTGCAAGGTACTGCAGGTCCAAAACAAACACACTTCTTTTTCTGCTAAATTAAAAACATTGAGGCTTTAAATTTTGTTTTGGGTCATAATGCTTTTAGATTAAAAGAGACCTGATATGCACAGAGGACAGGGACTGCTATGGGGACACCGGTAGCACCTACGTTTGCTAATTTATTCTTGGCACATTGGGAAGAAAATTACATCTATAATGTTAAAAACCCATTTTTGAAATACATAGCTCATTGGTCTCGTTTCATAGATGATATTCTTGTAGTTTGGTCAGGAACAGAGGAACAATTCCAGGAATTTGTGAGTTATATCAATATGAACGAGGTTAATATGGAATTCACTGCAACATTTGGTGATAAGTCGTTGGTATTTCTGGATGTGGAAATAGTGGTAGATGAGGATTATGTCATAACAAAAGGTTATCGGAAACCAACAGTGACGAATGCGTTATTACATTATGAGAGTTTTCACCCCAGTCACGTACATAGGTCACGTACATGGTCAATATTTAAGATTAAGGCGTAAAAATAGTGAATACAGTGACTTTCTCAAGCAATCATTAGAATTATCCCAAAGATTAAGAAATAGGGGTTATAATGAGGATTTAATCTCTAATGCGTTTAATAAGGCCATCTATCAGGATCGGAAAAACTCTTTTATAAAACACGTGTTAAAAAGAACAATGAAAGACCAGTTTTGTCATTTCAATATAGCAATATGTCCGAGATCATTAAGAATGCTATAAGGAAGAACTGGCATATATTAAATAGTGATGAAGATCTACAACAAAAGACGAGTCTTTCTCCTATTATGAGCGGAGAACAGCCCTCCCCTCTCCCATTGAGAAGCACATCTTCCGTCCGGAAACCGCCCGACGGAAAACCCGCGCAGTGGGGACTGCTGCACGGGGTTTCCATAGAGCCAAATTGTGCTCATTTTCGGCCTTTTTTTACAGGCGGTCTGAAAAACCGCAATCCGGCTGAAAAACCGTCCGAAAACCCTTGCGGTGGGGCCATGCCCTTATCCTCGTTTTCATAATGTGTTAAGTTGTTATTTTGTATCCATGTGATGTAAATGTTATATGATGTTTTTACACTGCGTTGTTGATGTGAGTGCCGTCATGGAATGTGGGACGGCCGTGAGGAGGTTCATAAGAAGTGATGTCGTCACCTCCGGTTATGCCCAAAGGAAGCGCATAGTCGCGCGAAACGATCGTTGGCATTGTTACACCACCCGTCCGGTTCGTTTCATGCTGCTGAATTTAATCCTGGAATAAATAGCTCGATATTGGTGAGTGCCGCTTACTTCTTTCATTATATAACAGTAGTGTGTATGGGGCCTCGGAGCAGACGGATATCACTGCACCTCTGCTAACCCTACTTGTATGGGGCCCCAGAGCAGACGGATGTCACTGCACCTCTGCTAACCCTCCTTTGTATGGGGCCCCGGAGCAGACAGATGTCACTGCACCTCTGCTAACCCTACTGCCTATGGGGCCCCAGAGCAGACAGATGTGACTGCACCTCTGCTAACCCTACTGTGTATGGGTCCCTGGAGAAGACGGAAGTCACTGCTCCTCTGCAAACCCTACTGTGTACGAGGCTCCCTTAGCAGACGGATGTCTCTGCTTCTCTGCTAACCCTACTGTGTATGGTGCCCCAGAGCAGAAGGATGTCACTGCACCTCTGCTAACGCTCCTGTTTATGGGGCACCGGAGCAGACGGATGTCTCTGCTCTTCTGCTAACCCTACTGTGTATGGGGCCCTGGAGCAGATGAATGTCAGTGCACTTCTGCTAACCCTACTGTGTATGGGGCCCCGGAGCAGACGGATGTGACTGCACTTCTGCTAACCCTAGTTTGTATGGGGCCGTGTATCAGATTGATTTATCTGCACTTCTGCTAACCCTACTGTGTATGGGGCCCTTGAGCAAACAGATGTCACTTTATCTCTACTAACCCTACTGTGTATGGGGCCCTGGAGAAGACAGTTGTCATTGCCCCTCTCATAACCACGCTACATCACTAGCAAAGACTTCTGGCAGTATCGGAATTTGACTCTACTGATTGGTAAAGGGTTGTCTTCTCTAATGAATAAGTCACTTATCTTCTTCATGGAACATACGGACATTGATGTCAGGCGGGAAACATTAGATAATAAACACCTTGAATTGTGTCTTTGCAGGGTCCTTCTTACTCCTGTAGACTGTAAGCTCTTATGATCAGTGGGGTCCTATCTCTCCTGTAGAGTGTAAGCTTTTATGTTCTGCAGGGTGCTCTCTCTCCTGTAGAGTTTAAGCTCCTTTGGTTAGTGGGGTCCTCTCTCTTCTGTAGAGTGTAAGTTCTTATGGTCAGCAGGGTCCTTCTCTCTCCTGTAGACTGAAAGCTCTTATGGTCAGCGGGGTCCTCTCTCCTTTAGAGTGTAAGCTTTTATGGTCAGTGAGGTCCTATCTCTCCTGTAGAGTGTAAGCTCTTATGTTCAGCAGGGTGCTCTCTCTCCTGTAGACTGTAAGCTCTTATGGTCAGTGAGGTCCTTCTCTCTCCTGTAGAGTGTAAGCTTTTATGGTCAGTGGGGTCCTAGCTCTCCCTTAAAGTGTAAGCTCTTATGGTCAGCAGGGTCCTATCTCTCCTGTAGAGTGTAAGCTTTTATGGTCAGTGGTGTCCTATCTCTCCTGAAGAGTGTAAGCTCTTATGGTCAGCGGGGTCCTCTCTCTTCTTTAGAGTGTAAGCTCTTATGGTCAGCGGAGTCCTCTCTCTTCTGTAGAGTGTAAGCTCTTATGGTCAGCGGGTTCCTCTTTCTCCTGTAGAGTGTAAGCTATTATGGTCAGCAGCGTCCTTCTCTATCCTGTAGACTGAAAGCTCTTATGGTCAGCGGGGTCCTCTCTCCTGTTGACTGTAAGCTCTTATGGTCAGCGGGGTCCTTCTCTCTGCTGTAGAGTGTAAGCTTTTATGGTCAGTGGTGTCCTATCTCTCCTGTAGAGTGTAAGCTCTTATGGTCAGCGGGGTGACAATCACTTATCAGTTGTATGGAAGTCTCTTGTACATCCATGTTCCCTGATGGAGTCACTCTCTAATAGAAGTGAGTGGGGACAATGGCACAGCACATGGACAAGGACAACAATAGAGGCCACCATGTTTCTCCTTGTCGTCCATGTTTTCCTCTCTAGTCTTCATGGAAAGGCAGGAGGCTTGGTCTGGCCCCCACTGGTCCCTGACCATGGTGGAATTGGAGAGGCAGAAAGGCAGAGCTAGAGGCAGAGTATAAGAGGCAAGAGTAGAGCTGTAGGATGGCCCCAGAATTTACTTCAACAGTGACCCCCAGAATCTACTTCATCAGTGGTCACCAGGCTCCCCATACATACAACACTGTGCAGTAGGGTTTAGTCTAACCCCCAGCTGAGCAATAATGGGACATTAGTGCTGCATTATGGGGCCACAATACAATACTAGATGGGGCCCCAATATTTCCCCCGGACTTGTGTCTATTTTATGAGATACAGAAGACGTCATCCGGGAAGTGCCTGAACTGTACAGATAATATTCCTAATTTACGTCTCATCCGTTTCTCCTCCATATTCAGAGCAAAGGTTCTCGCAGTAGGCTTTCAGGTATCTGTTTCAGCAACATCCAGACTCCTCCAGTGTTACCATAAAGAGTCCTGTATACTGAGAACGTCCGGACTCCTCCAGTGTTACCATAAAGGGTCGTCTATACTGAGAACGTCCGGACTTCTCCAATGTTAGCATAAAGAGTCCTGTATACTGAGAACATCTGGACTCCTTCAGTGTTACCATAAAGAGTCCTGTATACTGAGAATGGCCAGACTCCTCCAGTGTTACCATAAAGAGTCCTTTTTACTGAGAATGGCCGGATTCCTCCAGTGTTACCATAAAGAGTCCTGTATACTGAGAACGTCCGGACTCCTCCAATGTTAGCATAAAGAGTCCTGTATACTGAGAACATCTGGACTCCTTCAGTGTTACCATAAAGAGTCCAGTATATTGAGAATGGCCAGATCCCTCCAATGTTACCATAAAGAGTCCTGTATACTGAGAATGGCCGGACTCCTCCAGTGTTACCATAAAAAGTCCAGTATACTGAGAACGGGTGGACCCCACAAGTGTTAACATAAAGAGTCCTGTATACTGAGAAAGTCCAGACCCCTCCAATGTTACCATAAAGAGTCCAGTATACTGAGAATGGCCAGACTTCTCCAGTGTTACCATAAAGAGTCCAGTATTCTGTGAACGGGTGGACCCCGCAAGTGTTAACATAAAGAGTCTTGTATACTGAGAAAGTCCAGACCCCTCCAATGTTACCATAAAGAGTCCAGTATACTGAGAATGGCCAGACTTCTCCAGTGTTACCATAAAGAGTCCAGTATACTGTGAACGGGTGGACCCCGCAAGTGTTATCATAAAGAGTACTGTATACTGAGAACGTCCGGACTCTGCAAGTGTAACCATAAAGAGTCCTGTATACTGAGAACGTCCGGACTCTGCAAGTGTTACCATAAAGAGTCCAGTATACTGAGAATGGGTGGACCCCGAAAGTGTTACCATAAAGAGTCCTGTATACCGAGAAAGTTCAGACCCCTCCAGTGTTACCCATAAATATTTCTTTACATTGAGAACGGCCAGGCCCCTCCAGTGTGACCCTAAAGAGACCTGTATCCCAAAGACGGACAGACAACATCTTCATGGAAAGAGACAGAGGGACAGAGACTGTCCTCAGAGTCTAAAACCTACGCAGACCAGCTGAGGGTTTGTTACAGTGTATCAGAGTAGGAAATCCTCTAAAAGCTAAATTTTAAATTGTACCTGGTGGATAATACTAATGTACATTATTCCTGGTGGCCCAGGAGGGTGATAGGGTTAATACTGATGTACATTATTCCTGCTGGTCAATGGGGTGATTGGGTTAATACTGATGTACATTATTCCTAGTGGTCCAGGTGGGTGATTGGGTTAATACTGATGTACGTTATTCCTGGTGGCTCAGGAGAGGGGATAGGATCAATACTGATGTACATTATTCCTGGTGGCCCAGGGGGGTGATAGGGTTAATACTGATGTACGTTAATCCTGGTGGTCCAGGGGGGTGATAGGGTTAATACTGATGTACATTATTCCGTGTGGTACATGGGGGTGTTTGGGGTAATAATGAATTAAATTATTCCTGGTGGCCCAGGGGGGTGATAGGGTTAATACTGATGTACATTATTCCTAGTGGTCCAGGTGGGTGTTTGGGTTAATACTGATGTACATTATTCCTGGTGGCCCAGTGGGGTGATAGGGTTAATACTGATATACGTTATTCCTGGTGGTCCAGGGGGATGATAGGGTTAATACTGATGTGCATTATTACTGGTGGCCCAGGGGGGTGATAGGGTTAATACTGATGTACATTATTCCTGGTGGCTCCAGGGGGTGATTGGGTTAATACTGATGTACATTATTCCTGGTGGTCTAGGGGTGTTAGGGTTAATACTGATGTACATAATTTCTGGTGGTCCAGGGGAGGGGATAGGGTTAATACTGATGTACATTGTTCCTGGTGGTCCAGGGGGGTGTTAGGGTTAATACTGATGTACATTATTCCTGGTGGTCCAGGGGGGTGATAGGGTTAATACTGATGTACATTATTCCTGGTCGTCTAGGGGTTATAGGGTTAATATTGATGTATATTATTCCTCGTGGTCCAGGGGGGTGATAGGGTTAATACTGATGTACATTATTCCTCGTGGTCTAGGGGTGATAGGGTTAATACTGATGTACATTATTCCTCGTGGTCCAGGGGGGTGATAGGGTTAATACTGATGTACATTATTCCTGGTGGTCCAGGGTGGTGATTGGTTTATTATTGACAAGCTGCATCTTACATTAGGCACTGGAGGGCCTGTGTCTCGGGCAGCAGCCTGCAGGGGTTGCCACCTGATACCTGACATATAGAGCTCACTCCTTTTTCACTGTGTCTGCCTTTCCCTGCTTCCTGCCTCCATAGGTGTCTGAGCAAATCAGGCGACAATAAAACTGGGCCCAGCCGATTCTAAGGGTTTGAATTGGATCAGGACGGGTGAGCGGTTCTATCTCGGAGAGGGATGGAGGCTCCTGCGTCACTTCTATAGTGTTGGATGTGTCACTTCTTACTGATTTCTACCATTTCTTGTGTAAATGGAAAAATGTTCTCA
>JAODAL010064563.1:0-18659 GCA_025379985.1 Phyllomedusa bahiana
CGGGGGTGGCTATAAATGGGGAAAATGGGAGGAAGCAGAGCAGAAGGATAGGAAGCAAGCTGTCAATCCCAGAGAATCGATTAACCCCTAGGAGTGCTGGAGGATTCCTGCCAAGGGCGTTGGCCAGAAATCAATAAAGATCCAGGACTAAGAGCAGTGTTCACACACAGGAAAGCCAAGCCGCAGTTATGGTCGCAGCGGTCGTGGCCGGCGACCAGGGCCAGATGGCGCGAACATGACATGTAATATACCCGTGTAAATTAAATCCAAGTCAGATAATGCCTGTAAGATGTAGTGTAATTTTCCGTTACATGTTCTCCAGTTGTTCTTAATACAGAGCAAGTGCCATACATTGGACTGTTGTTTTGTGCCCAATTGCAATAGGTTGTAATAGATTGTATGGAACACGGGTGCTTTATGTAAGTAAGGTCACCAATTTTCATGAATTGGCTCTGTAAGAAGTGGGCGGAGGTCCTCAGTGAAATAATTGGTGATCAGTAGTTACTATATACTTAGTTATATAGTTTATATGGTTGAAAAAAGACAAATGCCTATCAAGTTCAACCAAGGGTGGGAAAGATATGGATGAAGGGAATGGTAGAAGAAATTTTTAAGCTTATTTAGACTTTGCTTCTTGCCTTAGGGTGCTTTCACATAGTGCATTTTTGGTGCGTTTTTGATGCGGTTTTTGGATGCGTGTTTTGTACAGGAAGGCTCAGCAATTAATGATACACGCACAAAAAACGCACCGTGTGAAAGCACCCTCATGGGTTCCAATCTGCCCTAAAGGAATATTTTATATCTGATTCCAAAATTTCCATCAGAGTGGGGTTATTGGGCTATCATAAGAAGCTATTTTTGGGTTCACTATAATAATTAGTATCTGCTCTTTGTGCAAAATGCTTTGTCATTTGCTTTAGGAATAAGAGGTGTTTTCTGTACTGAAGAGGGAGATTGTAAGGTATATTAGGAGAGATTCGGGCCACTCTTTTTGGGGCATTTACTCCATGCACCTAAGGGAACAGAGTAGTAGAAAAATAGGGCTACGATTGTTATTCATAATCTAAACACTTGTTTTTTCCAAAGTGCAGGACTGGAATACCTATGTACTCTGCCTGATTTTGTGAGATGAGATGAGAGTCAAACTGTAAGTGCAGTGCATTCATTTTCTCCTTATTCACACTCCCTTTTCTACATTGAATATCTGTTATCTATACAGAGTAAATACTACTCTCTTGACAAGGGTATATCCAGCAAGTATATGAATATCCTATGTTACTCTACTGTGATTTACTTTTAGATAATTGGTATTTTAGAGTGCAGAATTAAAGGCTAAGTTTTATGTTGTTATTTTGTCTTTTGCAGTGACTCTTTTAAGGTGGCGGCCGTTTATATGATATGGAGTTATTACTACTAAAGAAGGACTGAAAGTCTAGATCCACAATTTTTTACTTTAAACATGAACACTGGATCTGTTAATCAATTGACTGTAAAAGTATAGTCTTTTAGGTAGATTGCTTTTCACTTTAGTGTTTATGACTTGGATGAAAATCTGATCACTTTTGGCATTTTATTTATGCAACTGTTTCAAATTTAGATATTAATCTATAATATGTAATTTAAAATTGTAAGGCTCAGTGAGTCGGGTGCAAATTGAGGAATACTAAATCCAATAGGTGGCACTGCAAATGTCTCAGCTCTTTTTCCATAAGCCTTTTAGAATATATTTATATTTCAGTGGAGCGATTAAAGCATATGAATCTCCACTTGACAAATTTGGGTTTGCCTCTCCCTAATAGGAAACATTAGCCCCTCTGAACTATTTCTAATGCATCTGACCTAGCCAGCAAGTTCTACTCTGCACTGATGAGAGGCAAACATCTTGAAACAGCTGCTTGCATATGGAATTTATCCATTTTTCATTACAAAGGGAGTCAAATGTGAATTGAGGAATGCTACATTTAGTAAGTAGCACTGCAAGAGTCCCATCTTTTTCCCATGAGCCTTTTAGAATATATTCAAACTTAGAAAGCATTTAAAATAATAGAATCCCATTAGGAAGATCCTAAAATAGCTGTAAATGTTAGGCTTTTAATCAAATCAAGGGCACGTGTATGCACTTACGTGAGTTTATCCTTGAGGTGCCGAGACCCCAAACAAAGATGAGAAACATGCTTGTCTGAAAATAGCTTTCTATGCTAAATCGACCCAGTCTGCACTATAATGTTATTGAATTATTGACTCAGATAAATAGGAACATGATTGCTATATTTAGAAGTCCATATCCCATAAAGACTGCCTATATAAGCTTATGTATAAATACAGCCTGTACAAATGAGCCAAAAATGCCAGTCATAAATGACTTGTCTTGTACTCTAATTAGTGGTTTGAAGTAGTTTATACAAAGATTGCAGTGGAAGGAGGTTTATCTCGGGTTATTTTACAGCTCAAGTCTTATGTAAAGAAAAAATAACTTGGAAGTATTAATGGTATTAACTCTACATTCACTATGTTTCTATTTTCCACCAACACTTGTGTTCTTGAAGAAGTACACTGTAAGGTATGTTGGCATGGTATGGAATGCGATGTGAACAAGCCGACTCAATCCTACTATTACAGTGCTCAAAGACTTTCAATTTGCATGTTTTTATTTTAACTAATTACTTGTACAATGACTTAACATTATTTTTTCTTTAAAAAAAAAAATGGGCACCTTACTTTAAAAAATCCTTTTCGTTACATGAGATCCTCAAAGATAAACAGATTACAGGGTGTTTCACTGCTAAGACCTTCAGCAGTCAGTAGTAATCTGTGGTGGAATCCAGCAGCAACTGTTCAATTTTGTGCAATGTTGTCACAGGAGAAATAAAACATGACACCATGTCCAAATTAAATTAAGGGATGTATTGGGTCCTTTAAAGCAAGAGACTCTTTTCGGAAGCACGCTCTACTCTAGCTTACAGATGGAGTTGAGTTCCCGAACTGAGAAATGCCCTATATTAACTCAATATCTTCAGCACTTCTCCCAAAATAAAATGGAGACTGTCATTTTGAACAATTTAAGGTTGGTCATGTTTTGTAGAAGTAAAACTTGTCCTTCTTGGTTTCTTCTCAGGTGCACTCCTGGTCAGTACAGACAAGGAGTTGATGCACAGAAGGCCATATTTTATTTTAAATCCTTGTAGGGATTTTAAGTGTAAATAACCATTAACCTGGTTTCTCGTGTAAAAATGCAAAGGTTTATGTTTTGCAATGTCCAAAACTAATACTAGGTCCGGTTTAAACTTCACGTCTTTAACACATGAGCCAGAAGGCTAACTGATGTCTTTAAAGTCCAAATTATTTTTAAAATGGATTTTTGCCATTGCAATAATGGTAAAAGACCACCATATTTCTGGGTCTTCTGTTTACTTCTTGGTCCTGGCAATTGGAAACATAAACTTCTGCAGCCACGATTGGCTGGAATGTTCACATGATATTTCCTGACACATCCATTTGGCGGTGAAGGGCTCTGAATGGTTATGTCAGGCAATGGATATGACCACTGCGAATCAGAAGCTACACTGGTGAGGTTCAAACTTCTAGGACCAAGATGTAAACAGGAGACCCAGGTCCATGGAGACAGTAAAGGTGCGGGAAAACAGAGGTTGAGGACAGAGGTAAGTTTTTCTTTTACCACTGCAGCATCACATACATTTATTTCAAAATATCAATAAGGTCAACCACTGAAAGAATTATATTAATGTCTGTTCACCATTTCCAATATACAAACTGCTTTCCCCAACTGAAGCAATTTTATGCAAAGTACTACTATCCCTGAATCTTTTAGACGAGCAAAGTGTGAGAGTGGGAAAATGCAATGCCCCCTTCTTTGGCAGTCTAGAAAGGACTGATTTAATTATCAATTACCTAAATGGTGGCTGATAGTTTGCTTTTCATGAACTATAGAACAGGACAAGCTACATTCCCTAATTCATGTTTTGGAACAATGTTATATAACATTATACAATCAACCTCATATTGCAACCAAACTTTTTTCTGTGCATCAAACATAAAAATTGAATTAATTCTATATAATAATATATTAAATATTAATTAATATTAAATAAATATGAATAATTTAATATTATATATTACAAACACAAATCGCAATAATACCAAGTTATGGAGGTGCAGTTGAAGAGCAGCAAGATATGAGATGATCTTGCAAAATGTAGAAAGATTCTTTGAATTTGAATAAATGATCTAAGTTTTGCTACAATTTGTCTCTTTGACATTATAATGTGCTGCTAAACACCTCTGACAACTGCAGGTTGTTCTTGTCATCTGGGTCCAAATTTTCAACAGCAATAACCTGCAAAGAGGGTTCCTTGGCTGGAGAAGAACTCTCTATATTCAAGGTCCCATATTTTTACTCTCATCTTCTGATAAGCTCTGTTTGTTAGGCTCAACATAAATCCTGCGTACATTTGTTTCGACTCACTATACTTAGATTGGCCATCTTCTGGTAAGCTTGCGGTGTGAGGTAAAAAAGTGCTTCTAGGGCTTTCCACTGGTATTGTGATACGTTGACCTGAGGTAGGCTCTTCATTGAAATCTACAGCTCTTGACTTGTGCTGTGTGTAAATGCCTTCAGAGAGAGATAATGACTGAGATTCACTATGCACCCGAAGCCAACGGTGATGACGACTAAAGTAGCTACAATGCTGATGTTTCCCAGACCTCTTTTTGCCTAAAAGACTTAAGTGCTGTTTTGAGTTGGATGTTTTCTCCATGGATTTTGATGGGAAACCAACTACCGAGAGGTTTTCCATGTATCTAGTGCAGAACTCAGCACTGGGATCTAAAGCACTGCATTCCTCTTTCAAAGTCAGACAAGGCTTCATATCATGAACTTGGAGAACATCAGGTGCGCTTCCACTGAGGCCAGAAACCGCTTGCTGAGAGATGTCATTTGAAGATGAGTAAACCAAGTCTAATTCACGAGGACTCAGTGCATCACTGGAATCATAATCACTGTCTGTAGGGAGAAACACCTCCGAGCATCCTTCTTCATCAGAGCATATCTGAGAATCTGTGAAAAGTAGAAAGCAAAGCTTATCAAGGATATTGCAGTAAAAGAAAAAAGAATATTACAATTTTGTGCTTTGAAAAAGAACACACGGTTTATAGTAATAAAGGTAGTGGTCATGGAGGTACCCGTCTAGGCCATGACTGAACACTAACATTGCATCTTCCAGAATATTGAAAGTATTTGGTACTTCAATTCTACAGTGGTGTTACAAAAAGAGAAATCAGAAATACTTTATTCCTGGATTTATATCTCAGAAGCCTGTAGGTGCAGATATCCCAGCACCTAAGATGCCATCTATAAAATGGGCCATAACCCAAGACATATATGGTCTGCTCTTGCCAAATTATAACAAAGTCCAAAACCTACAGAATAAGCAAGATTTGGAATTACAAAACTTCAACCATACACAAATATCAATGATTTAAAAAACAAAGTGTGTCTATAAAACTTTTTGATATTTTTAGCATTTTAATAAATGTTACGTTTTATCTACACACTTTTTTTGAATTCTTGCCAAATAACATTGTGGTAAGCTTCTAAGAACATCAAGCGCCTCAGTTGTTGTTCCACCCTGAGTATTCTCTGAGTATATATAATGAATAAAAAATGAAAACACATTGTTCAGTGTAACATGAAATATGTTCATGTTTATTTAGACTTTTGTTTATCTCCATATTAAAATTAATATAACTATATTACAACCATGGTTGTAACTATAGCCGTGGCAGCCAAAGTAGCTACTATGGTGTGCAAAAGTTGATGGAGCAACTCCGTTGTAAAAGTATTGTACTCTTTTAACCCCTTAAGGACCCAGCCTGTTTTGACCTTCCTGACACAGCCCTATTTTTGAAATCTGACATGTGTCAATTTATGTGAGAATAACTTTTTTCACCTTTCCCTATTCATGTGTTTTCAGAATTGTTTTCTCGTACACATTGACTTTAAGTAGTAAAAATTTTTTCCATAAAACCCCTGTTTGTTTGTGAAAAATTCAAAATTTCATGAAAATTGGAAAAATTTGCATTTTGAAAGTTGCAAAATTTCTGCGTGCAAGACAGAAAATTTATCACCACAAAATAGTTTAAAAACTAGCATCTACCAAGTCCATTATAGGTTGGCATCATTTTTAAAATGTATTTTTTTTTTTAAACGACATTAGAGGGCTTGAAATTTTATTTAAATTTTCTCACTTTTTCAAGAAATTTTGAAATAACATTTTTTTAGGACCAGTCCAGTTCTGACGGGGCTTTGAGGGGCCTGCGGTTAATACCCCATAATTATGCCTCTGAAAACGACCCCTTAAAGTATTTACAACACTTTTTAGAATTTTTGATAACCCTTCAATATTTCACAAAATTTTAAAGAAAAAGTGGAGGTAAAATTTAAAAATTTCACTTTTTTTTTGGCAGATTTTCAATTTTTATCCATTTTTCCCGGGAAACGGTAAATGTACTAGGAAATGCAACTAAATAAAATTCCCCCATCTGCCGTTTTTAGAGATACCCATAGGGGCCCTAGTGCTTATGGGCTCACCCATAAGCCCCAAAATTGAGGGCCTACTATACTGGGGGCCCCATTTTCAAATATGATTTTATTTGGGGGGCCATTTCAGTTGGGGGGACACTCTAAGGTGCAAAACTTAATAAAAACACCCATAAAAAGCCCGCTATTGGAAACCACCCCTTTAATGAATAATCCAGGGGCTTAGTAATAGCTCCACGGTGATTCACAAATTTTTTTTAGCATAAGGCTTAAAATTAAAAAACTTTTTTTTTTCAATAATCTGCAATTTTACTTAAAATGTTTCATATATACAAGGAATCCGGAAAAAAAAAAAAACCTAAAACTTGTTAAGAAATTTTCTCCAATTTCGCAATACCCTACCATGTGGGTGAAAACCGTTTGGGGCCATGGCAGGGGGTATAAGGGAGGGGCTATTTTTTTTGAAACGCAGATTTTGGGGGGGCATGTCGCTTTCAAAGCCCCCAAAGTAGAGAACAGGGGAAACCCTTCCAAAAGTTCCCAATTTTGGATTCATCACCCATCAGGGATTTAATCAGGGGGTACGTGCTTTTTGGGATGTACAGGTGTTCCATATTTTTTTTTTAGCATTGGGCAATGAAAATGGGTTAAAAACGCGTTGGGTCATTGTTTTTTGAGTTTCAATTTTACCATTCGCCCTGCATTTTAAAAAATTTGGGATAATTTTTACAAATGGGGTCGGTAAAATTAAAATAATAGATTTTATATAGTTTTTCTTTTTTTTTTTATTTTTACACATAGAAATACATCTATAAAAAATTGCGTTTTTGTGTTGTCCTTTTCGACAGCCTAACTTTTTTATTTTGCTGTGTGAAGCGGTAGGGGGCTTGTTTTTTGGGGGATGAGTTGAATTTTTTATTGGAAACCATTAGGGGTGCATATAATGCTATTTCATTTTTTATTAAGGTTTTTTCTGAGATGTTTTGAACAAAATACAGCAATTTTGGTAGGTTTTTTTTTTTTTTTTTTATAGGGTCACTGTACGGTATATTGACAGGGGTGGGTTTACCACAGTCAATAGATTACACCGATACCCAATTTGTATTTTTTTTAGTTTCTCTTTTATACAATAAAACACTTTTATTTAAACCGGGAAAATACGTTTTGCATCGAAAGTCTGAAGCCATAACTTTAAATTTTTTCTTGTTTGGGACGTGGGGGATTTTTTTTTTGCGGATTAGTTCGTTTTTACTAGTATTTTTTTGGGTGGAAAAGGCTTTTTGTCGCTTTTTAAATCCATTTTTGGAGGCCAGGGAAGAAAAACTGAAATCCTAGAAGTGTTTTTTATTTTTTTTTTTAACAGGGCTCCCCCGTGCAGTACCGGGATAAGTTAGCTTTATTTTTTTGGGGTCGCTACAATTTGGCGATACCCTTTTTTTAATTTTTTGATGTTGAAGCACTTTAAAAAAAAAAGAAAAGTGTTTTTAGTGTTAAAACAATATTTATGCATCGCTATCTTCTGAGAGCTTACTTTTTTTATTTTTATGTAACAGAGCTGTATAAGGTTTTTTTTTTGGGGGATAAACTGACGTTTAATTGGTACAACTTTGGCTTTTCTAGGAGTTTTTGACGCTTTTTTTTCCATTTTATTTTTCTGCGGATGAACAAAAATCTTTTTCTGGATTGTTTTCTGTTTTGTTTTTTACGGGGTTTACCGTACGGGTTAATTTAAAAAAAACAATTTATAGGGCAGGCGTAAACCACCGGCATACCAAATTGGTACTTTATTTATTTTGTCTTTTTTGGGGCGATTGGCGTTTTTAAAGGGGAAAAGGGTGGGGTACGTATTTTTATTTTCTTTTTCTGTTTTTTTTTACTTGTTTTTTTACTTTTTTTTTACTTTTTTTTCCCTTTTTCACATTTTTATTTTTTCTTTTCCCCATAGGGATTTTAATGAGAGATCTTTAGACTCTACAAAGGGAAACATGCAAGTTTGTTGCTAGACTGGTTCCTATGGTAACTTCAGACACGAGCCGGGGCAGCCCCCAGGGCACGGCCCTTCGTGACGTCACAGACAACCCGGGAAGGGGTTCTGTGCCCTCCGGCTTTTTGCAAGGGGAGGAGCTCACGGATCGTGCGAAAACCCTGCCTGCTGCCGCATAGAGACGCAGGGGGGGCGACTCCTCCTGCTCTCTCTTAGAAAATTGCGACCCGACGTCGCGATAATTTAAGGGTTAACCGCCCCCCCCCCCGGGGCGATCCTGGGGCGGGGCCGACGCGCGGGATGTCAGTGTAAATACACGACCCCCGCGCCGATCGCGCGAACCGCTTTAAGTTTGCGCATCCTCAGGACGAATCCAGACTTCCCGGGGTGAACCCCCAAAAAAAGACCTGGACGTATGGATACCTCTAAGGTCGTTAAGGGGTTAAAGATCATGACAAGTTGGTGGCTTTATGTCATCAGGCACTGCTATGTGGCTTCTCTGATATAGGACGCTAATAATCCCTACACCTACACAGTCCCCACCACCAGCCCTTTCACTTGCACAGTCCCCACCGCCAGCCCCTTCACTTGCACAGTCCCCACTGCACCCTTACACCTCACATCCCCCCCGGCCCAAACCCCAAAACCCAACAATCCCCACAGCCATCCCTATACCTGCATAATGCTCTTCCTGCTTGACCTGCTATCCACCATCCCACTCTATTCCTCCACCTCTCTCTATCACTGTCAATGGCTCTACACTGTCACTTGCCTGCAAGTTAACCCTTGACTCCTCTCTGTCTTTCAAATCACACATCCATGCCCTTACCTCTGTCCCCCTCCACCTGAAAAATTTTCCCGGGATCCGATCATTTCCAACCCTGAACTACAAAAATACTTGCCATGCCTTGTCACTCCCATCTAGACTACGCAACATCCTCCTATTCCTCTCATCTAGCACTCTTACTCCCCTTCAATCTCCTCAACTTTGCTGCCCATCTTATCCACCTCTCTTCCCGTTACTCCTCTGCCTCTCCCCTCTGCCAGTCTCTTCACTGTCTACCCAATTCCCAGTGAATCCAGTTCAAATTACTAACCATGACCTACTAGGCTCTCCATTACCTCTCCCCCCCAACATCTGTGCCTTAACTCCAGATACCTCCACTCACCAATCTTTCTCCTCACGGGGCCACCTTTTTTTTGCTCTCATCTTTTCAGCTCCTCACATATATTCTCCAAAAACTTTTCCCAATGCTTCCCCATACTGGGAACTCAATTTGCCCCAACACATCAGACTCTCCCCCACTTTCACTTGCTTCAAGAACAACCTGAAAACACATCTCTTTAGAATAGCAACCTACAATAATCCCTCTGCCACCCAACCCCCACATACATGTCTGCCCCCTCCCCTCATGTCTCTTTCCCCCTTCCTCGTAGATTGTAAGCCCTCGCGGGCAGGGTCCTCTCTCCCTCTGTACCAGTTGTTAGTCATTTATTGTCATCATTGTACTTGTTTGGCCTATGTTATATATGTAACCCCTTTGAATGTACAGCGCCCTGGAATCAATAGCGCTGTAAAATAAATAATAATAATCAATATCTTGTATTATTGCTACTTATGCTGCTTCTTCAATATCCTGTAACAGGTGATGGAGGCACAATCATCTTGTTTTGGGGCCATATGAGCGTGAGTTATGCCCTAATTCATGCGATCTGTATTACAGCTATAGATTTGTAAGTTTGCATTTTATCACGTTTGTCAGAGCGGAAGGTGAAGAAATGTTTTTTCCCTAAACAAAGTGTAATTTAGCCTAAAATCAATGCTTAAACACTAAAAAAAATAACTTTTTCCAACTTGCATACAAATTTAACTCAAACCTACAGAACCTAACTAATTCAGGACCTGGGGACTGCCTGCATTATAAAAAAAGAAAAAAAAAAATTAATATGAAAATGACATAAAATCAAAGCCTTACCTATAGTGTTGATTGAACCGTTTGAGAAAAGTTACGTTCGAGTCGAACTTCATGATTTTTTTAGAACTGGACCTGAACCGAACAATTTACTGTTCGTTTGAGTAAATGTATGCGTTCTACATCGCGTTTGACACGCTATTTTAATAGTTTTTAGGCGCATTAACTCAGTGTTAAGTGCGTCTGAAAGTAAGATCCTCTCAAAATTCCGGCGTCAGATATACCTTGGATAGTAAACATAATGCACCTAAAAAGGCGCATTGCACAAATCGCGACACATAGCAAATCATTACTAGTTTATGAAATGCACCTATCGCCTATAAACTAGTAATATGTTATGCGCCTCCATGCGCAATACGCCTCAATAGGCGCATTACATACACTTTCAATGCTATGTGTTATGGAGGTGCACATCGTAACATTTTTAGGCGCATTTCAATGTGTTGTGCCCGGCATATAATGCGCCTAGTGTTGGTGCATTGTTAAGGATGGTAATTACAGCTTCTCCTTATCTGTTTAGGAATAAAAACTTCGCACCGAACGTCTCAAAGTTTGAGGTTCGACTCAAACTCGAACTTTTTAGGGTTCGATCATCTTTACTTACATATCATGAAAAAGGTGAAAACATAAATATATAACTGAGTGGCGAGAAAGGCCGTTATAATTAGTGATGAGCATTAACGTTGTGCTATCGACATCGGCGATAGTCAATAGTCGCCCACCATCGATAAGGTTTTTCGATAGTGAAGCCAGTCGATTATGAGCGATGACCATTAAAGTCTATGAGAGCAACACAACCGTTCATTCTTACACCCAGAACAGGGCTGGAGAAGCTGGAATTAACACCACAAAGTCCAAATGGATACCTGCTACATCTTAGGCACAACACTTAGGCTATAAAACCACAGAAAAAAGTCACACCACCATTCACTATCCCTGTCCTTGAACACAAGCAGAACCCTTAAACCTGCATCACCCACAAATTAAAAGTGCCAGAAGGCAGTATTATTTGAACCATATTTGTTTAATTGAACTGGACATAAATATCCCTGTCCTGGGAATGCAGCATGACCCTAAAAAACCTGCATGACCCACAGAATAAAAAGTTCCGGAAGAAAGAGTCTTTCAAAACCACCATTTTAGTTGAACTGGACATTGACAAACCTGTCCTGGACCGCAAGCATGACCCGTAAACCTGTTTGACCCACAGATTAAAAAGTGCCGAAAAAGAGTCTTTCCAGACACCATTTTAGTTGAACTGGACATTGACAAACCCTGTCCCTGGACCGGAGCATGACCCTTAAAACCTGTTTGACCCACAGATTAAAAAGTGCCGTAAAAAGGATCTTTTCAACCACCATCTTTAGTTGAACTGGACATTGACTATACCTGTCCCTGGACCGCAGTATGACCATTAAGACCTGTCCTGACCCCGATTAAAAAGTGCCGGAAAAAGGAGTCTTCAACCACCATTTTAAATGGAACTGGACATATACTGTCCCTGTCCTGGGTCACAGTATGACCATTAACCCTGTCTGACCCCCAATTAAAAGTGCCAGGAAAAAGGAGTCTTTCAACCATCATTTTAGTTGAACTGACATCTGACTATAACCTGTCCTTAACACAGCATGGACCCAGGGCCGTAGTTACAGTGATATGGGTGCGGTTAGAGCCCAGGCTGGCGTCTGTCATCTATTACACGTGTGGCACTGTTAAAATGCCCTGATGACGCAGCAACGAAAACTGTCCATGCTGAAGCAGAGTGCGGAAGCGGAAATGTGAGAACTCCATGCCTTTCCCTCAGTACACAGCAAGACCTGGGTAACGCTTTGCCCCTTCCGTATGATTGCGACCAATTTGACTTCAAACTTTGAAATACGGTGGTTTAACGCTCCTGTTCCACCAGGTGCCCTTTTCTTGGGCACTTTTTCTCATTTACTCAACTGCTGGAGGAAATTTGTCTCTGTACTTTGTCATCATGTCCGTGCCTCCATACACCATGTCCTCTGAATAACCTACCATCTGTCAATTTTTTCCCTGTACCTCCCTTGTACAATTCAGAGTAATTTTTTTACCAGCTATTTGTACATTCAAGTTTTTTAGTAAATTTAATTCTAGAAAACAACATTTTTAAAATAGGATGAATTCCCACCATGTCTTTGTTTCTCTTTTTTTATTATATTAAATGGTTTGTCTCAATACAAGGATTGATGCTTATGTTAAAGATCTTGCAAAAAACAAAGTCCATTTGCAATATTGTCCATTAACAGTGTCCTACCCTATTCTTTCTGACAGCAACCATCAACCTTGAGCCACTCTTGACAATTGTGAAGAACCAATGTCTGTTAAGAAATACAACATTTTTTTTTTATAATAGGACCTGTAGTATAGCTGCATTTCAAAGCAAAATGCCCCCAAAAATTCAAAGCATGACCCTTGAGCCACTTTGTGACAATTGTGAGACAAATGTCCAGTTAGAAACAACATTTTTTTTACAATAGGACCTAGTATATGCTGCATTTCAAAGCAAAATTCCCCAAAAATCAAAGCCAATGACCCTTGAGCCACTTTGGACAATTGTGAAGAACAAAATTCTTTAAAACAACATTTTTTTTATAATAGGACCTGTAAGTATTGCGCATGTCAAAGGCAGCATGACCCAAAAAATAATAAAAATGACTTCTCACATACTGTTAAAAATTTTGAGGTGAGAAATGCCACTTAGAATGCCACATTTCTGTTCCAAAGGACATGATTATTGTCTGTAACTCACAGCTACATGACCCAAACAAACTTATAAATAAGACTTCTCAGCCACTATAAAAATTGTGATGGAGAAATGCACTTAAAATCCACATTTCTGTCAAAGGGACCATATATAGCTGTATCTTCACAGCAACATGACCATAAAACCCTTGACGGAATGCGAAAACTTCTAGAGGTAAAGTGAGTAAAGGAATAACGGTGTTGTCATAAAACCTCTGTCTTTTACAGTCTCCTCACAGCGAAACCAACAAAATGAACTGTTGGGAAAAGAGGAATAAAAATTGCAGAAAGAAAATGTGAGATCATTTTAAAAAACATTTTTCAAAGAGGACCATTTCTGTTTGAAGAGGAATGTGAAGTAGACCGGCAAACTAATTCGTGACACTCAGCAATTGGGCCACACATTATCAGAGATCCATGCCTGATTCCTCTTGATTAAAGTCAAACGATCCACATTATCTGTGGAAAGCCGGATGCGTTTGTCTGTAATGACTCCTCCAGCTGTGCTGAAGGTCCGCTCAGATATGACGCTGGCTGCTGGCAGGACAACACCTCTATGGCGTGGCAGCCAGCTCGGGCCATTCGTCCATTTTGGATACCCAGAAGTCTATTGGGTCCGGAACACATACAAAAACATCGGTGTTGAGACGCAGATAGTCGTGCACCATGATCTTAAGCTGGTCTCTGTGTGTTGGATGTGTGCCCTGCATTGCATGCGTTGGTGAGGTGGTAAACAAAGATTGCCAGAGGTCACCCATTAGGCTTCTGCCACCTTGCCTGCTGCTGCCGCTACGCCTACTTGCACTCTACTGCTGTCACGTCGCTGATATTGTTCCACCGTGACATTTGGGGAACGTGAAGCAGACGCAACAGATGTCTCCAGTTGATCAATCAGCAAGGTCTCCATTTCCTGCATTTTACTCTCTATTTGGGTGGGTGGAAGGAAAGTGCTGAGTTTTGTTTTGTACCGGGGATCCAGGAGGGTGGCCACCCAGTAACTGTTGTTCATTTTGATGGCCTTACTGCGAGGATCATGTTGGAGTAAATGGAGCATCCAAGCACTCATGTGAGAGATGGAGCCTTGATTTCCCAAGCCTCTGGGTTGAGGGCACTAGCAAACTGATCTTCCTCATCTTCCTCCTCCGCCTCAAATTCGCGCCAACCTCTTTCCAAGTCAGGGACGTCGGTAACATCGGTGTCTAGGAATACCCCCCTCCTCCCCGCTGCCTCCGCACAGCTTCAACACAGCCTGACTTGCCTGAGATGATGCACCCTGAGAGCTGATCCCACCTTGCACTAGCTCTGGACCCCGAACCACTGCCCAATGAAGACCGATGAAATTGTGAAACTGTCAGGCCTTGTGGATTTGACGGAGAAAAGGCTCCGTGTCCGCATCTGTGTCCGTCTCCTTCTCCGTCGCTGGCGGGACCTGTTGTTTCAGAGTGTCCAACGATCATTCCAGAACTAAGATCACCACAATGCTCATGCTGACAAGGGCATTGTCCGCACTGACCATTTTTGGTGGCTTCTTCAAAACTGGCAAGGATGGTGCAGAGCTCTTTCACCTGCCCACTCTCGGTGGCTCAACACCCCGAGGTCCGCACCGCTGCTTGTCAGGCCATGTGTCACTTCGTACTGCGTAATGGCATTGCGCTGCTGCCACAATCGCTGGAGCATTGGAGGGTGGAATTCCACGTGTTGCCACGTCAACAATGAGACGTTTGACAGGGAGGCCAAGCTGACGCTGCAACGCAGCCAGTTGGGACGAAGCAGGGTGCGAACGACGGAAGTGCGAACTTAGACTTCGAGCCTTCCTCAGCAGGCATCCAGACCCGGTAGCTCTTTAGAAATTTCTGACGACAAGGTCATGACATGTGCCAGGCAAGGGATGTGCTCCAGCCTACCGATCTTAAGGGCGTCCAGCAGATTCGCCCGTTATCGCACACCCCCCTTGCCTGGCACATGGTTCTTGGCACCCCGCCAGGCCCTCGGTCTCGTTGCGGAGAGCCGTCCACAGCTCCTGACCTGTGTGTGACGGTCTCCAAGACAGATTAATTTCAACACGGCCTGGTTTCTCTGGCACGGGGATGCCACCAGAGGACCTTGGGGGAAAGAACCCTGCACCATCCCTGCGGTTTTGAAGAGCGTGCGCCGAGCCTGAGAGCCACCGTCACCCCCAGAGACATCCACCCAGCTCACCCAGTGAGCTGTCACAGAGATATAGCGGCCTTGGCCGTGCTTACTAGTCCATGTGTCGGTGGTCAGATGGACTTTTCCGGCCACAGATGCAGACAACACGCTTGAAATTTTAGATGACACGTGGCTGGCCAGGCAGGGACGGCTTTTCTGGCAAAGAAATGCCTGCTCGGCATCTGGTATTGGGGGCAAGCAAGGGCCATGACTTGGCAGAACCCATCTGTGTCCACCAGACAAAGGCAACATTCCAAGGCCAAAAGCCTGGCAATGCCGACATTCAGGCTTTTGGCTTTGGGATGGTTTGGGTTAAAGTGTTTCTTCTGCTCCCAAACCTGGAAGACAGAAGTCTGGCTGCTAGACTGGCCGCTGTACGGCGTGCAGGTCGTCAAACTGGCGGAAGAGAAGGGGTAGGATGGTCTCTGGTGGTGCTGGTGGTACTCGGTGGATGCTGAAGCGGAGGCTGATCCCTGATCATGACTCTGAGAGACATGGGCAGCTGAGGAACGCTTGGTGGTGGCAGAGGAGGAGGAGGCGGAGACAGAGGGTGTGACAGTGGTGGAGGCCCGGTCGGCTGGCCTTTTTTGGCCAAGTGTTGCCTCCATTTCAACTCATGCATTCGCTGCATGTGACTAGACATGTTGGTGGTGTTAACCACCTAAGGTTCTTGCCTCTACTTATGCGTTTACGGCATAGGCGGCATATGACATCGCTGGTGAATCAGAGTGTTGGTCAAAGAAGGCCCAGGCTTGAGAGGTCCTGGACCTTTTTGACGGCGATAAGCGAGGAGCGGGGTTTGCGCTGACCGTGGCTGGCGGAATCATATCAGCGGACTTCTGCAACCGCCCTCTCCCTTTTTGAGGCGGAACCCGTACTGACACTACCCCATCGTCTTCCTCCTCGTCCAGTGATGAAGCGCTCGCAAGCAAATTCTGCTGAAAAGACCACGTTGGATCCGCAATGTCGTCATCATCATCATCAACACAGGTGACTTCGTCGTCCTGACATTCTGCATCCAGGAGCTGCGGGCTACAAGCAAGAGGGACTGCAAGGCGTTGCCGACCGCCCGGGATTTTTGCCGATTGACCGGTTCCTTCTCCTCCTCTGACGGCATCAGTAACTGGGCGTCAGAGCAGAGAAAATCACCCTCTTTGGCCTCTTGATCTTTTAACATGCCTTCTGACCCCAACCGCATTTTGTCATCAAAGAGGTCTTCAGAAAATGGATTATCCACAGTGGTGGGTACACGAGTTGACATTTGGGCTGCTTCATGTTGGACAGATGCTGGTGATGCTGATGACGACATTTGTGGCCGTGACTGGGAGGACGAGGAGGTAAGACTGCTGGATGCAGGTTGCATTAACCACTGAAGACAGATTGGCGACGCTGTTCGTTACTGAGATTCACAGGGCCCTGACCCAGCGATGACAGGCCTGACGGTCCTGCAACTGACGATCCGCTGGCATGCGTGTTGTCGCCAGCACTGGAAGGAGCACCTTCTCTCGTACCTCTACCTCCATGTCCTACCCCCCTCTTTGCTCGCTTACCACCTGAATTTCGCTCCATGTTCAGAAATATAAAAATTTGAGAAGGTATGGAAGAGTTTTGGAAAGTCTCTTATTAAAAGAGCAAATCACAGCTATTCTCAAATCCCTCAAATCAAAACAAAATTGCTGATTCAAATATAACTGCAAAGTAGATCTATCAACAAACGGCCTTTCCCCAAAGTAAAAAAACCCATGTATCTAAATTTGAAATTCAATAATAAAAGGGAAATTTTTGGCACCTATCAATTCACCTTGGGTGCCCTATCAAATTGCTGTATTAAAAAATTTAACTGCAAAGTAGATCTATCAACAAAAACCCGGCCTGCCCCAAATTAGAAAACCCCGTATCTAAATGTATTTCGGGTAAAAAAAGGAAAATTTTTCACCTTCCCAAATTTACCTGTGGGGACACAAAATTGCTGGATTTAAATTTAAAAAGCAAAGGGGATTTTAAAAAAAAAAAGCTGGGGGCCCCCCGCCAAAGGGAAAAAAACACATATCCCGAAAAATTTTTTGGATAATTTCAAGGAATTTTTTTTTGGGACCTATCAAATTCACCCCGTGGGACTAAAAAAATTGCTGTAATTTAAATTTAAGTGCAAGCTTTCCTCAATGAACAAAGCTTTAGGTGCCAAAAATTTAAAAAAAACGAATCTGTTAATTTTTCGGGAAAAAACAAATATTTTGGGACCTTTTTAAATTCACCCCTTTTGGTTTACTAAAAAATTGCTGGGTTTTAAAATTTTAAAATCAATTTTGGGAAAATCAACAAAGTGGAAAAGGGCAAAAATTTAAAATGAAAACCTTCTGAAATGTTTTACGGGTAATAAAAGTTGGGTTTTGCAAAACCCAACAAAGAGACCCAGTTACTAAAAAGAAGTGAAACCCAAAAAGTTTAGGCTGCCCAATAACCCGGAAATATTTTTAATAGAAAACTGTTAAAAAATAAAGCTATTGCAGTGCAAAGGGCTAAAACTAAGGGGCCCCATGTAAGAACGGGCCTTTTCGCCCCTTTTCTGCCGTATACGGGAGTGTTTTAGCGAGGGTTCGCAAACTTTCCCGCTTTCGCCCCCCATGAAGGGGGGGGCAGTGGGCCGGTTTGGACCGGGATAGGCGTTCCGGGGGGGGACGCGGGGCGCCCTGAAAACCCCGAGGGATGTACGATGGGGAGTCGGCAAACAAGGGGCAAGGGAACGCCCCGGCAGCCCGACAGCAGACCTGTTTTTTTTTTGGGCTAAATGCTCCCCAAAAAATCAAAGTGAAGAAGGGTCCCAACATGCAGGAAAAAAAAGAAATCGCGACAGAAATTTTCGGCGCCCCCGCCTGTTCAGCAGGAGTTTTGAAATTTTCCCAAAAAAAACGCCTTTTTTAAAGGGGGGAAAACATTGTCCAAAAAAAAAATGGAAAACCCCAAAAATAAACAAAAAAAAAAAAATTACTTTTTTAAAAAATCTAGAACCCGGGGCAAAATCAAGAAATCCCATTTGGAAATTGCCGGAAAAACAGTAATTCAAATTCGAAACCTATTTCAATTGGCGGGCATAAACCAGCCCCAAACAGAAAAGGGGTGACCTTTAACCATTAAAACCTATGGGAAGGGTTACCAAACAGAAATCCACGGCGGGATAATTCAAAAAACA
>JAODAL010064564.1:0-18659 GCA_025379985.1 Phyllomedusa bahiana
CCCCCCAGGGGTTTGCCAGCCAGGGGAATTCATGTCCCAAACAACCAAGGTTAAAAATTAGCATCACTTAAATGCACAGCAAAAGCATTTTACATCTTCACATTGATGTTATTACAGTTGAAACCAAAAAGTTTCTATCCTTTATATAAAAGGCCCCATCTGTAGGTTTTTTCTCACTACCTGACATGAAATCAGAATAAACCTTCCGTTTTAGGTCAATTAAGAACCAAAATTATTTCTATTTGCCAAATGCCAGAATAATGAGAGAGAGAGTCAAAAGTTACCAACCATTTCATTAGTATTTGGTAGCTTTGCCCTTAAACTATAGGAATTGGGTCAAACGTTTTGGGTCCTTGCACAAGCTTCTCACAATAGTTGGTAGGAATTTTGGCCCATTCCTCCTGACAGAACTGGTGTAACTGAGCCATGTTTGGAGGTCTCCTTGCTCGCACAGGCCTTTTCAGATTTGCCCATAAATTTTCAATAGGATTGAGACCAGGCCACTTCCAAACATTGACTTGGTTTTCCTTAGACCACTTTTCAACCAGTTTGGCAGTAGCGTTCCATAATTATCCATTTGGACAACCCATTTCCACCCAAGCTTTAACTTCCTGGCTGATGTCTTGAGATGTTGCTTCAGTATTGCCACATAATTCTTCTTTCTTCATGATGCCATCTATTTTTTGAAGTGCATCAGTCATGATGCTGCCACCCCATGTTTCACAGTTGGGATGGTATTCTTAGCCTTTCAAGCTTCTCCCTTTTTCCTTCAAACATAACGATGGTCATTATGGCCAACCAGTTCGATTTTAGTTTTGTCAGACCACAGGACATGTCTCCAGAAATATTGGTCTTTGTTCCTGTGCATTTGCAAACATCAATCTGGCTTTTCTATGTTTCTTTTGGAGAAATGGCTTCTTTCCTGGCAGAGTTTCCCTTTTTCAGCCCATGTTGATACAGTACTGTTTCACTGTGGATAATGACACAATCTTACCAGCTTCCACCAGCATCTTCACAAGGTCTGTTGCTATTGCTTTTGGGTTGATATGCACATGTCGGACCAAAGAACATTCATTTCTGAAACACAGAACCCGTCTCCTTCCTGAGCGGTATGATGGCCGGAAATTCCCATCTTTTTTGTACTTGTGTATAACTTTTTGTACAGATGAACAAGGCACCTTCAGGTATCTGGACACTGCACCCAATGATGATCCAGACTTTTACAAGTCCACAATTTTCTTCCCGATATCTTGGCTGATTTCTTTAGACTTTCATATGATGTTACACACAGAAGCAATTTTTTTCTGGTGTGCAATTAAAATGCATCCACAGCTCTGTCTCTAATTAACTCTGAAGTTGCCAATAAACCAGAAGCTTCCAAAGACATGACCTCATCATATGGGTGGTCCCATATTATTTAAAGGCAGAGTAATCCTAGTGTATGTAAGCTTTTGACTTTGCAGAAAGTAATAAAAATGCCTTAAAAATGCTCTCTCTCTCATTATTCTGGCATTTGGAAAATAAAAATAATTTTGGTTCCTAATTGACCTAAAACGGGGAAGGTTTATTCTAATTTCATGTCAGAGAGAAAAACCTGCAGATGGGGCTTTTTATATAGTGTATGGAAACGTCTTCACTCAACTGTATATATAGTATATATTGCAGTGGTTGTCCTGGAACTTGAACTCTCGATACATCCTCTGTCACTGTCCGTAATGTGTCCTTTTTCAGTTTGTAACTACAATAAATAGTGCCAACATGTGGTTGGAATGCCACATGACAAAGTATTAGTATAAGTAGGCTGTTAAGATAAAGTCACAGCTGAGACATGTGGGGGACAGTGAGAAAGGTGGGGAGAGTAGGGGAGCTGTAGACATTTTTCTGTATCTTGTACAATCTTTTGCAAATCACAGCAAAAGTACAGAGAGCCCATCTCATCTCTGGCTGCACAGTAGATGCGATTGTCCTGTGTGATGTCGCAACTATGGCACCGCAGATCCTACAGCAATAACTGCATTCAATGTCAGACTGAGGGGCCATGGGCCCACAGGGGAGTTGATCTTGGGTGCCCAGCCTACAGCTACTGTACATGAAAATATTACCTGCCTTTCGGACATAAATGCATGAATTGTATCCTATAATACAGTGTGCAAAACAGAACTGTATAGTGCAGTATGCAATACCAAGTGAGTCACACATCTGTCTGTCTCACACATCAGTCTCACATATCTGTCTGTTTCACACATTTGTCACAGTTTAACATATCATAGATGGACACATGGGTAAGTGGCTCCATCTATATCCCCCTCCACCAGTCCACATATAATATCCACCTCCAAGTTTTATCCTGGTCACACACATCACCACTTTCTAAATAAACAACGCTATAAACACAATCAGTAAAGTAAAGTGAAACTCCATAATTACAGTGTCAGGGACAGGTGTGCACTCACTATTACAATCAGGGACCAGTGCAAGCTGCCACTATAGAAGCACTGATATAAACTACAATACAGCCATATAGAGACCAAATAGTGGTCTGACCCAGCTCAGGTCACCATCACATGACAGTAACTACAGCATGTATCCAGCAAAGATGCAAAATAACCCCTGATATCAGGGACTCACAGGAGACGTCTTATCTAATGAGTCATTATTTTCCCCTTTCCTTCTCCACCCAGTCCAGACCACCATGATGACTTCTCCCAGCCACCATTCATCCCACATAATTTACACACAAATATCCTAGGATCCTCACTTTACCAGCACCTCTTTACCTGTTCCTGTAGGAACTTCCCAGGACTGGGAGAGTGGGTACAGGCCATAGCTTAGAGGCACAATCTCCTAGGGGGGAAAAGAGAACTAATTCCATGGAAATTATTCTAAGGCTGTGGCCTTTGCCCCTCAGAATCATATAGCCAGGTAGGTAGGCAAGGCCCCAGATAGGTAGGTAAATGGGCAAGGTACCTGGTAGTTAGGTAGTACCTATTTAAGTAGGTAGATCTTCATTATATCAGTTAGTAGGCCCTAGCTGGGTAGGCTGGCCCAAAGCAGGTTGGTGGGTAGTCTGCAGTTAGATAAATAAGTAGGCCTCAAGTATGTAGGTAGGCAGTAAATAGGGCCCAGTAAGGTAGGCCGGCGATAGGTGGGCCCTAGGTAGGTAGGTGGGCCACAGATAGGTAGACAGTAGGTAGGCACCAGTTATTTAGATATATAGCCTCCAGATAGATAAGTTGGCCCTAGTTAGGTAGCTTGTAGGTGGGCCCCAGGTAGGTAGGTGGGACCCAGGTAGATAGGTGATTGTTGGCCCTATGTAGGTGATTATGGGCCCCAAGTAGGTAGGTAATAGTTTGCCGCAGGTAGATAGGACAGGCTCCATAATAAAAAAATAAATAAATAAACTCACCTCTCTCCCGGACTAGCAGCAGGCTGCCTGCAAGTGAGGCCCGGCATATGTGGCACAATGATGTGATGTCATCACACCACTAGGGGCTGACGCCTCGTAGGCTAGACTTATCAGGATGAATAGCAGAGCAGATCACCAACAGCACTCTGCTCTGATAAGACTGTGCAGTGCAAGAAATCGAGGGCATATTCCCTGGATTCCTGAACCCTGCCGCTGAATGCTAGGGACAGAGGGTTTGGGTGTTCTGAGGCCGAGCCCCCTGTAGCGACAGCGGTACAGCACTGGAGCTCGGGCCCACCAAGGGTTTCACCAACTCCCCAGTGGGCCAGTCCAAGTCTGACTACATGTTTTGTTTACTAAAAAGTTTTTTTAATAAAGGTACTGGATATGACTTTAAAGAAGGACAGTCAATTAGAATATAGTGCAATTTTAATTAAAATAGCTTTTATGATAAAATGATAGCATATGAGTAATATAATAAACTGATTACAAGAAATAATGTGATATTGTGTACACTTTTGCAAAATATTTAGTTACAAAAGTTAAGTACTTACATCATCACCAGGAGCTTAGTCATCATCTGTCCAAAATCTTGAGCCATGAAAGCACTGGAGAAGACAGAGACCTCCAGAGAAAACAACATAGTCCTCTGCACATGAGTACAAAGCTTCTGATCTCACCAAGAGCTGCCTTGATTTTTTATATTACTTAAACAAAATGACGGACACAGCCGAAGTGTTGTGTAAGCTGCGAATGTACAGATGTACTTTGTCTATCCCATCCTGTATCATGGAGTGGCAGCTCCAGAGATTGAGTATCCAAAACAGCTCCCAGACAAGATCATAATAAGCTCCACTAGATCATAAATTAACTGAAGTATGCCAGCTTGTGAAATAAATCAAGCCTAGCAACAGAGGAATGCAAGCTTGTATAATCATAGCTTAAGATGCAAAATGGAGACTATGATATACCTCAAATAGCCATTCATTTGGCTAGCTGCCTATACTCTGTTCTGATTGAAAACAGTCTGTGTGGTTGGTGGAGTGCAAAACCAAAATGGAGACAGCTGCTTTCCCTTGCAAAAAATCCCCAGCCCCAAAAAGAAAAATTATTATTACATCCAAAACAATATTAAAGTAAGGTGATGTAGGTGCACCCTCTCATGGCCACGCACAATGCAAACACACAAATGTATCAGCAGCTTTACAAATGCTAAGTTTTCATATATCCAAAACGTAGCAGACATTTTGAAATATTTGCATATTAATTGTCTGACGGTCTATTCGCATTTGTAGAGCTACTGATATGTTTTTGTATTTGCTTTATAGGAGCCATGTCAGCGTGCACCTACAATTTTTTTTTTTAAGATTGTTTTGGATGGGGGATACCAGAGCAGTGGTGTACTTGTGATAGAGGAGGGGTTCTGAACAGTGGTCAATATGTGAGAAAGGATGTGAGGCACATAAATTGTGAAGCTGCAGAAGTGGAGAAGCAGCTATCAGACCCATGTTACCTTTGCAGTCAGTGCTGAGGACTCTGTTGTTCTGTAACTAGAGCTCATATATCAACTAAAGGGATATCAGCAGTAAAAAAAAAACTATTGCAAAAATGCGCAAAAAGTTTCATTTTATTTATAACTATATATATTTTTTTGCCAATGCTGAGGTTTTAGAACAGCATTTGCTTCCTTCCAGACAATGTCTCCTTTAGTTAATGCCTTGCAAATTTCAGCAAGACAATGCTGAACCATGCATCTGCATCCATCAAAACAGCATGGCTTCCAGAAGAAGAGTCTGGGTGTGAACCAGCTGCCTGAAATCCAGACCTTTCACCAATAGAAACTGTTTGAAACATTATAAAATTTAAAATTGGGCAAAAAAGAACAAGGACTGTTGAGCAGCGAGAATCGAACATCAGACAAGAATGGGAAAACATTCCTCTCCCAAAACTCCAGCAATTGTCTCTTTACTTTCCAGATGTTTACAGACTGTTGTAGAATGGGAGGCAACACAATGGACATGATCCTGCCCCAACTTTTTTGAGAAGTGTTGCTGCCAAAATTTCTAAGTTAATTTTATAAAATAAAAATAAATTGTGTTTTTTCCCCTTTTAATGTGACTGCTATATTCTGTTGTGAATACAATATTTTATACAGAGGTACAATTATTATTATTAATTTTTTTAAGTGGTTTTGTATTATTATTATTATTTACATTTATTTTCTATTTAGGGATAATCCTTTAAAATATATGCATGAATGCATTACTGATCTCCGTATTCCTGAGGCTGTATACGATGGGGTTCAGTAATGGAGTTCCCACTGTTTAAAGAAAAGATAGAACTCTACTTATATTTGATGCTTTTCCTTTACTTGGAAGTATATAAATAGCACTTAGCGTTCCATAAAAAATACAAACCACTGTCAGGTGGGAGCTACAGGTGGAGAAAACTTTATGCCTTCTGGTAAGTGAATGGATCTTTAGTATGGAGGAAATGATACAAGTATATGATGCAATTATAAGAATGAATGGAACAACAACCAATAGTATAATAAGTATGGAAATTTCCAGTTGAACCATTGAAGTATCTGAACAGGAAAACTGTAAGAGAGGATAAAGGTCACAGAAAAAATGGTTGATAATAGCAGATGCACAAAATTGTAACTTAGATATAGTAATAGCTTCAATATCAGATATCATTAACAAGCTCAAAATCCAGGACAAAGTGGCCAGAACTTTACAAAACCCAAGGTCCATTACAGAAGAATAATGTAAAGGGTTACAGATGGCCATATATCGGTCAAATGACATGACTGTTAAAAGAATACATTCTAAGCAAAGAGCAAAAGAAAAAGTTATGTATTGAGCAATGCAGCTTGTTAAATGCATCTGCCTCACCTCCATTAGCAAGAAATGCAGAGTACTGGGGACAATGTCTGTTTTGAGAATAACATCAGATATGGAGACTTGTGTCAGGAAGAAGTACATTGGGGTGTGGAGGTTCTTGATGATGGATACCAGGGAGATTATCAGGAGGTTTCCACATATTGTCCCACAGTAGACCAATAAGAGGGGGATGAAAAGAATTAGCTGAGATTTTTCACTGTTAGGAAATCCAATAAGGACTATTATAGATATGACACTTGTATTTCCTCCAAGGTTCACCTTAAAATATGACAAAATGAAAAAGTAAGGCTCATTTCAAGACTTCCATCTATTTACAAATTTATTTGATATTATTAATGATACAGACATTATAGAAAATAGATACCGCTTACAAGTACAGGAAGCTTTATTACCAGTTATCATTAAATGAGGAGTAGCAGAAATTTCCCCGGCCTGAGAATGTTTTTGTGATTTCAGTATTTATTTTAAGGGTTACATTTTCATATTATTTTAGGTTGAAAAAGTAAGTGTAGAAAATCATATATAGAGATGGGCGAATTTCTCAAAAATTCGATTCGGTGACTTCGCCGAATTTCCCGACAAAAATAACTTCGTCCAAATTACTTCGGGACGAATCACGTTAAAAAACAGCTATTTCCAGGCTGCACAGAGCCTGCAGGGTGCTGTAGAACGTTGTTCCATGCTTAAATATGCAGAGGGAGCTTGGTTTGGTCTTCATACTATGTTGTGTTTTAGTATGACACGCAGATGACTGCCACCGCTCTTAGAATCCCTTCACTATAAAATTCCCTGGGCACTTAAGAGGGCAAAACTGACCAAAACACTGAAGGGGGAATGTAGTCTGATAAAGTCATGGCAGCGACAGCTGGAAAAAAACAAGCTGAGGGCTCAGGTAGCAAATCAGTGACAGAGTGTGGAGGTGACAGCGGCAGCCACAGCAGCATGAGGTCAGACAGTGGCACAATGACATTCTGGAGGTGGCAAAAACAGGAGTAGGCCACAGAGTGGCACAATGACACAGTGTGGAGGGCACGGCAGCAGCATGAGGTCAGACAGTGGCACAATGACAGAGTGTGTAGGTCACGGCAGCAGCCACAGTAGCAGCATGAGGTCAGACAGTGGCACAATGACACAGTGTGTAGGTCACAGCAGCAGCAGCATGAGGTCAGAAAGTGGCACAATGACATTCTGGAGGTGGCAAAAACAGAGAGTAGGCCGCAGAGTGCGACAATGACACAATGTGTAGGTCACGGCAGCAGCCACAGCAGCAGCATGAGGTCAGACAGTGGCACAATGACATTCTAGAGGTGGCAAAAAAAGAGTAGGCCACAGAGTGGCACAATGACACAGTGTGTAGGTCATGGCAGCAGCCACAGCAGCAGCATGAGGTCAGACAGTGGCACAATGACAGAGTGTGTAGGTCACGGCAGCAGCCACAGCAGCAGCATGAGGTCAGACAGTGGCACAAAGACACAGTGTGTAGGTCACGGCAGCAGCAGCATGAGGTCAGACAGTGGCACAATGACATTCTGGAGGTGGCAAAAACAGGAGTAGGCCACAGAGTGGGACAATGACACAGTGTGTAGGTCACGGCAGCAGCCACAGCAGCAGCATGAGGTCAGACAGTGGCACAATGACAGAGTGTGTAGGTCACGGCAGCAGCCACAGCAGCAGCATGAGGTCAGACAGTGCACAATGACACAGTGTGTAGGTCACGGCAGCAGCAGCATGAGGTCAGACAGTGGCACAATGACATTCTGGAGGTGCCAAAACAGTAGTAGGCCACAGAGTGGCACAATGACAGAGAGTGGAGATCACGACAGCAGCCACAGCAGTAGCATGAGGTCAAACAGTGGCACAATCACATTCTGGAGGTGGCACAACAGTAGTAGGCCACAGAGTGGCACAATGACACAGTGAGGAGGCACGGCAGCAGCATGAGGTCAGGCAGTGGCACAATGACATTCTGGAGGTGGCAAAAACAGGAGTAGGCCATAGAGTGGCACAATGACATAGAGTGGAGGTCACGGTAGCAGCAGCATGAGGTCAGGCAGTGGCACAATGACATTCTGGAAGTGGCTAAAACAGGAGAAGGCCACAGAGTGGCACAATGACACAGTGTGTAGGTTAGGGCAGCAGCAGCAGCATGAGGTCAGAGAGTGGCACAATGACATTCTGGAGGTGGCAAAACAGTAGTAGGCCATAGAGTGACACAAAGACACATTGTGGAGGTCACGGTAGCAGCAGCATGAGGTCAGGCAGAGGCACAATGACATTCTGGAGGTGAAAAACAGTAGAAAGGCCACAGAGTGGCACAATGACAGAGAGTGGAGATCACGACAGCAGCCACAGCGGGCAGCATGAGGTCAAACAGTTACAAAAATCACATTCTGGAGGGGGAAAACAGTATTAGGCCACAGAGTGGCACAATGACACAGTGTGGAGGGCACGGCAGCAGCAGCATGGGGCAGGCAGTGGCACAATGACATTCTGGAGGTGGCAAAAACAGGAGTAGGCCAAGAGTGGCACAATGACATAGAGTGGAGGTCACGGTAGCAGCAGCATGAATTTCCAGGCAGTGGCACAATGACATATGGAGGTGCTAAAACGGGAGTAGGCCACAGAGTGCAAAATTTGACACAGTGTGTAGGTTAGGGCAGCAGCAGCAGCATGAGGTCAGAGAGTGGCACAATGACATTCTGGAGGTGGCAAAACAGTATAGCCACAGAGTGGCACAAAGACACATTGTGAGGTCACGGTAGCAGCAGCATGAGGTCAGGCAGAGGCACAATGACATTCTGGAGGTGGCAAAACGAGTAGGCCACAGAGGGGCACAATGACACAGTGTGGGGGGCACGGCAGCAGCAGCATGAGGTCGGGCAGTGGCACAATGACACGTGTGTAGGTGGACCGCAGCAGCAACAACAGCAGCAGCAGCATGAGGTCGAGAGTGGCACAATGACACAGTGTGGATGTCCGGCACCAGCAACAGCAGCAGCAGCATGGGTCATAGAGTGGCACAATGACAGACTGTTGAGGTGGGTGGCAATACCAGTCCCTGGTAAAGATGGGGGTAGGCAGATGGAGAAACTGTCAGCAGTGTTTGCATCAGGCGGTGGCGGCATCAGAATAGTGACTGAGGCAGGTAGTTTGAACCCAGACTGACGCCTAAGGCATTGGTGTGTGGAAATCTTGGCCGATCCACGCCTGATTCATCTTGACAAAGGTCAGTCGTTCAACATTTCCCGTGGACAAGCGGGTTCTCCTTGGGGTAACGATGGCCCCCGCCGCACTGAACACCCGCTCTGATGCCACACTACGGCCGGGCAGGACAGCTTCTCCACTGCAAACTCGGCAAGTTGCGGCCACACATCCAGTTTGGCTGCCCAGTAGTCCAGCGGATCTTCTAACTGGGGTGGCAGAGTGCTGTCCATGTAGGCCACCACCTGTTGGTTCAAGGACTGCTCCAGGTCCTGCTGCTGCTGCTGGTGACTGCCCTCCTCACTAGGCGGGTGAAGAAATCTGCTCATCAGTGACTCCAGACTTAGGTTGCTGCTGATGGAGCTGGTACTGCTCCTAGCCCGCCGCCGGCCCCCCGCAGCCGCGGCAGTAGTACGTGAGCGCTGAGGAACCAACCCGGTCAGACCTGTCAGAGGAGGGACGATGCCGCATATAGGCAGCGGCCAACTGACTACGGAGGATTTCCCTATAGTATTTGAGTTTGTCTTCCCTCTCAATAGCTGGGAAAAAAGGCTCCCATTTTGGACCGGTAGCGAGGGTCCAATAGGGTGGAGAGCCAGAAGTCATCCCTCTGCCGGATGCTGACTATTCGGCTGTCACTAGCCAGGCAAAATCACATGCTGCGGGCCATCTGCACAAGTTACTCCGAGGGGCTCCCTGCCTTAATCTCCACTGTATACTGCCACGGTGCTTGCGGGTCATCTGCCTCGTCGGCCTCATCTCCATCTACCTCCTCCAGCTGCTCCTCTCTATTGTCACCTGGGTAGACAATCCTCTCTTTTCACCCGACACGGCTTCGGCTCCAATGTCCTCCTCCTCCTCGTCCTCCATTTCAGTCCCCATCGGACTCATGTGGCCGTGAGATGTAGTCGCCACATCTCCAATCCCCTGCCCAAACAGATTTTTCAGCATCTGTTCCAGGACATGAAGCAGTGGAATGATGTTATTCATCCCGCAGTCCTGGCGACTGACAAATAACGTGGCCTCCTCGAATGGCCTCAACAAACGGCAGGTGTCACGCATGAGCTGCCACTGGCTGACATCAAAGTTACACAGGGGAGTACTCCTGTCCGCCTGGATCACCAAAAAATCGTTAATGGCCTTTCTCTGTTCATACAGTCGGTCTCCAACATGTGCCGGCTGGAATTCCAACAGGTGGAAACATCGCATATCAGAGTGTGTTGGGGAGGCCGTTCTGCCGCTGCAACTCGAGGAGGATGTTCCTGGCTGTGTACGAATGGATAAAGTGCATGCACAGTTTAATGGCCATTTTCAGAATCTTCTGAAGATCTGTTGGAAGACTTCAGGAACCTTTTCACAACCAGATGAACACGTACGCCATGCAGGGCGCATGGACCATCCCTCCTCGGTGCAGCGCGGACACCATGTTCCTCCCATTGTCCGTCACCATAGTTCTGATTTGCAGTTGGCACGGAGAAAGCCACACATCGATTTCTTGCTGCATGACGCGGAGCAATTCCTCCTCTGTGTGACTTCGTTCGCCAAGGTAAGCCAGGTGTAGAACTGCGTGACACCGCTGTGCCCTACACATGTGTATGATGGAGCAGTACTTGTGGAGGCTGAGATGGTGGTGATGGTGGAAAGGGGGAGGAGGCGGACATTGGCGCAGGAGCCGCAGTTTGACAACGTGGAGGAGAAAGCGGCGTCTCCTGTCCAAGGTTGTTGGTGTGCCTGGGCTGGAAGCACATTCACCCAGTGGGCCGTAAAGGACAAGTACTGGCCCTGACCGTACAGCTCCAGACGTCCGCGCTGCCGTGCACCTTAGAACAAACTGATAAGCTCAAGGACTGGCCCACTTTCTGTTCTACATATTTATGAAGTGCTGATATGCCTTTTTGGAAAAGAAATTACGGCTTGGAACTCTCCATCTCGGCTCGGCACAGCCATTAGTTCTCTGAATGGTGCAGAGTCCACCATTTGGAAAGGGAGGGACTGTAGTACCAACAACTTGGACAGGAGCACGGTCAGCTGCTGCGCCTTAGGATGGTTGGACGCATACTGTTGTCTCTTTGCAATTGCCTCGCTGAACGACTGCTGGCGCCATGAGTAGCGAGGAGCAGGAGCATCTGGATCGGGAGATGATGTCAAAGAGAAACAGCTCCCTTCTGCAGAGGTGGTGGAGCCTTGACTGGCTGCAATGGCATGCGTGCCACCGGCTGCGCTGCTGCGTGGCGGCAGGATGGACCACCACATCTGAGCCACGTTTCTCCTAGGCCACCGGATGGTGATGCTGAATGTGTTGACGCAGGGCCGTGGTGCCAATGTTAGCTCCCTGGCCACGCTTCACTTTCTGCCCACAGATTCTACATATACCCATATTCGGCTCCTCCGGTGTCTTAGCAAAGAACTGCCACACCGCCGAGTAGCTGATTTTACCACCAACGCTCCGCACTGAATGACTACTACCGCCGCTGCCTCGCTGAGCCCCTGTGCCGCTACTTTCTTGGACCTGCGAAGCGGGTTTTCTACCCCGTGGCCACTTGGCTCCTGACCTCACACTGCTGCTACCTTGCTAACTAACGGCCACACAACCCACTTGCTGGCTGCGCCGCTGCCTGACGCGCAAGCTGACATCCTCTTCTCCTGACGATGATGAAGCCCTTGCTTCACCTGGCTCCCAAGTGCAGTCGGCTACATCATCATCAATTTGTGTTTCATCGTCACTGCTGTCCTCATCACCGGTCTTGGTATGCAGAGGCTGACCCCTCACAACATTACCTCCCATGCCACTCTCCACATCTATACTTTGCCGCCTACTGCAAGAAGCAGGGGATATTGGCCCCATTTCTACGCTGCCAAGTAGCTGCTGACTGCCCTCCTCAAATTGTTCATCCTCGCTATATAGTGGCACTGAGCCCAGACCACATAGTAGATTTCTGGCTGAGGGAACCGGATGGGACAGAGGCGGGTTGAGGACAGGTGAGGGCCGCTGACCCGCTCCCGGGCCATGCCAACTAAGGGTTGTGTCTGACGTTCCCACCGACTCTTGGCTGGGGTTGTCAGATGTCATCTGGGAGGAAGTGGTTGACCTAGTCAACCAATCAAAAAGCATTGGGTTGCTGAACAACACATGGCCGCTATATGACAACGACAATTGTGGCCTCAACGAGTGACCCCTGCTGTGACTTCCCCTTGCTGTGCGGCAACCTGGGCCTGTTCCAGGAATGTTTGTGCCACTGCCACTCGCAGGTGAAGAGCCTGCCACCTCTCTGTCTGACATACTGTTTGTTCTAAAATGTACAGACACTGTTTGATGAAGATATCTGTATATGATAAATACACACCCTGTATTTGACTCCAAATGAACCCAGTAACAAGCTTGGGTAACCCTTTGATATAAATTGAGCTCCACAAATGGCAGAGAAAATTGACTTGTATGTGTCGTTTAAAAACTCTGTGTATTTGACTGAATGTAAAAGCACAAACAGGCTTAATTAACCTTCGGATATGAATTATGCTAAAGAATTTCTTCTGTGGCGGTGAAAAAGAAAGTTTCTGTTACTGAGTACAACTACAGAAAAATACTTAGTTAACCCTTGGATGTAAATTGCGCAAAAGAATTGAGCAGCCACAAACTACTAGCTTTGTAGCGTGTTACTTTGCCGTATTTTTTACGCTACACAACAAGATAAAAAATTGTAATTAACCTTCGCTTGTGAATTATTCTACAGGAATATTGTATTTTTTGGCGGAGAAAAATACGGTTTCTTGGAGTCACAACAGCACAAAAACAAGGCTTAATTAACCCCTGAATGTAAATTGCGCAAAAGAATTGAGCAGAAACAAACTACTAGCTTTGTAGCTGTCACAGACGCCACTGCGCCCACTGTCCCTGGTCGCAGGCGCGCCCGTTCCCCTGCTTCCAGCGGAGCCGGGTTCGGGGTCCGCCCGTGTCTTGGCCCCTGCCAGCGTTCACTTACCCGGCCGCGCTCCTGCTCTGTCTGGCTCTGTCTCCCGGCGCATAGCTCAGCCCCTAGGGGCGCGCGCGCTGGCAGTTTGAACTTAAAGGGGCAGTGCGCCGGTAATTGGTTCATTGTCGGGCACTGCTCCTATTTAGTCCGGCCACTTCCTGCCGGCCCTCGCCGGATCCTGGGTGTATATTCCCATGGTGAAAGTGTTCCAGAGCGTTCCTGTCTTGCCTTACTGTGTACCGACTCTCTGCTTACGTTTACCGTCTACGAACCTTGCCGCCTGCTATGACCTCCTGCTTGTCTACCGTCTACGAACCAGAGCCGCCTGTCTTGACCTCCTGCCTGACCACGACCACGAGTCTGCCTGCCGTTTCTGTACCTCGCACCCTTGGCCGCCACCGCAAGCCCCACCAGTGGTAGTGACCTGGTGGATACCCGCCGCAGCAAGAAGATCCCGCTTTGCGGCGGGCTCTGGTGAATACCGGGTCCCACTTAGATTCCACTCCCTGGTGTGGGCTTAAGCCATCGCCTGCGGTGGCCCAGTGGATCCACCTCTAGACCGTAACAGTAGCGTGTTACAATGGCGTATTTTTTACGCTACACAACAAGAGAAAAAATTGTAATTAACTTTCGCTTGTGAATTAGGCTACAGGAAAATTGTATTTTTTGGCGGTGAAAAAGACGGTTTATTTAGTCACCACAGCAGAAAAACAACGCTTAATTAACCCCAGGATATAAATTGCGCAAAAGAATTGAGCAGCCACAAACTACTAGCTTTGTAGTGTGTTACAATGGCGTGTATTTTACGCTACACAACAAGAGAAAAAATTGTAATTAACCTTCGCTTGTGAATTATGCTACAGGAAAATTGTGTTTTTTTGCCGGTGAAAATGACGGTTTCTTGGAGTCACCACAGCTGAAAAACAACGCTTAATTAACCCCTGGATGTAAATTGCGCAATAGAATTGAGCAGCCAAAAATGAAGTGGTATTTGTATTGTAAAAACGCTGTTTCTTTAAATAAATACAACAGGAACTGGCTTAGATCCTCTTTGGATATTCAATGTGCTGTGAGCAGATAGCATTAAAATGTATATGCAGCTGCACTGGACTTCAGATCCAATAACCCAAAAAATCAGAAATAGAACATTAAGAGAAGCAGTCTCTGAGACAAGCTGAGACACCCCACAAAAATCGCTGTAGAAAAATCAGTTCTTCAGCAAGAGCTATCAGCCGCGGCAGCACCTTCCCTGATCAGTACAGTGAGAGGAGTGTGAGCTCCCAGCATCGCGCCCTGACTTATATAGTGCGGTGACGTCACAGAATCCCGCCGGTCTCTGATTGGCTTCATCTCTGCACATGTCATGCCGGCTATGCCCTTCTTCCTCCCAGAGTTCTTTGCCCCATGTAACGCCATGTGCTCGCAGCCATTTTATCAATCAAAAGCACACTTCGTTCCCGCAAATCACCCCAAACTTCGACTTCGTTCAGAACCGAAGTTTTCCTGAAATTCTAAACAAATTCCACTTCTTTAGAATCAATTCGCCCATCTCTAATCATATACAATCAAACAACACAAAACATTTTTTTATTCTTAATAAACTAAACATAAGACATCTGAAAATGTAGGTTTATTATAGACATTTCTGCAACTATCCCATTCCTTTTAACAGCCCTGTCATTGATAAAATATCTGTGCTTACTGTAAGCCAAGTACCGAGGTAGGCTTACCAGAATACCGCGAAGTCACGGACAAAGGAAACGACTCCAACATCAGTTTAACAATAGTATGGTTTACTGAACTTTTTTTTTTAGGAAAGTATGGTTAACAAATGCCCCAAACACAAGTGTACAAACTTGTGTCTGAGGCCCCGGTGCTGAACAGTGCACCACTGGAGATTTATCCTCAGGATGCACGATAAGTTTACCTATCCTCGAGGTTCAGAAAGGCCGAACTCCATTTACCTTTTCATACCGTACAAAGACAGGAACAATTGTGTGTGATGCCATTCAAAGGCGCCCTCGTGGTGTAGCACAGCAGCTTAAAACTTAGCCAGCTCTACCCATTATCCCTCAGAAATATACATATAATATAGATTCTCTCACAGGCGAACTGGTTGCATAAATAGCAGTGCTATAGCAAGCCCTTTACAAAGTCCTACAAAGGAGGCGTACTTGGATTAACACTTATGGCCTGAAACCAAACCTGCCCTAACTAGACAAACTACAGGCCTGCAAACAGTCCTGGGTCTGTTGGAGTGCATGCTTGTGACAAAGGTGTACCTGTGATGGCCAGCGGTTGCTGCTTTGAGGTGAAAATCCCCATTAATGTAGCTGATATCCCAGATGTAGTCGCTCTTCTCAGTCTCTGCAGAGTGTTCCTTTCATCCTGGAGCTTTTTTTGCCAACAATATCAGTATAAACAGCCAAACTCCTCTCTCTGTCTGTCTCTCTCTCTCTCTGAAGCAGCTAACAGTTCAGGGCCTAACAGATTCAGGGAAAGCTGAGTCGATCCTCACCCAGTGTCTGTCCTCTCCTAATCTCTCTGTGTCTTCTCCTGCTGTAGCTCATTTCAGTTTTTAACAAATCTCTGATCTGCATACACCAGAAAATGGAAACAGTAGCATTTTGTGGCCAAACAGCAGAATAAAACAGAATACTGTACAATTATACATATGATTTAACTTAGCGAACACAGTGAGGCTGGTCCACTATCCCACTTTACCATTGTGGAAGAAAGTAAGTGCCATTAGTTAAAGGGGTGTTCTGGGATCTTACAAAGCTATTTGGTCCATCAGGGCATGGTTAAATATAGAAGATAAGAATCAAACTTACCTTCCGGATGTTCCCATTCAGTCCCGGCTGCTAATCCATTAATCAAGGAAGTAGCAGGGAACCATTCCTCGTTCAAGTGACAGGTGAAGCCAATCACAGGCAACAACTTCTCTTGCACATCACCTTTACAGCCTGTAATTGGCTGCAGCTGTCACGTGAAGGATAAACCTTCACTGGCTACTGCAATGATGGACGGACTGACCCGGGACTGAAAGAGAATGTCCAGGAGGTAAATAGTGAGTTATCTTCTATTTTAACCATTCTCCGATGGACCATTCTTAGAGCATTCTTAGATACCAGAACACCTCTTTAAACATACAGCCATCTTGTATTCTTTTGTTTTAAAATAATTCTGATATATATTTTTATCAAGAGATGATGAAATTAGTCATAAGATGTCTGGTTTCATTTCCAAGTTCTAGAAAATATAGGCAGTGATTTAATGTATAAGTCCATGCTATAAACTGTAAATAGATAAGCAAGCCACAGCCAGAGAACTAATATGTGCTATGGCCTCTGCGCCACTATACAGTGAGGACCAACTATTTGAGGACAGTGCAGAAGCGGGCAAATAGTGATGAGGAGAGTTGCAATGGGGGGTTATGTTATGAACGGTCAAGCTTTGTACAGTGATACCGTTGAGGAGGATAGCAGTGACAGGCAAACACTAATCGATGTAGCCGATCACACTTGAGAGCCGGGTGAAGCAAGCAAGGCTGGGACAAGGTATTCTGGTGCCCTAGTTAAACAAGGTATAAAGTGCCTCCAAATGAATTCAGCCCACTCGATGCCTCCTTGTGCCCCCTTTTCTCCCTGGGATGAAGTGGCGCCCTACGCGGTCGCCTACCCACAACTACCCACTGTCCCGGCCCTGGAAGCATTCCGTTATCTCTACATTAAGTTTTAGGAGATGGGAGGAGAAGAAGGAGAATTTGAACGACAGACAATCTGGGATCTTGGACAGTAGAGAGTTAATGTCTGGGCCGGAGAAGTAAAGTTGGGTGTCATCAGCCTACTGGTGGTTTTGAAAGCCATGTGATGCTATGAGCATCATTATCATTGGGAGAAGAGAGCGGCAGCTTGCGTGTCAGGCCCTTAAGTCGGTAGTGTGGCCGGGAGTCAGCAGGGTGGCAGCAGTGTGAGGTTGGGAGCCAAATGACCATGATTTAGACTACCAGGTCCAAGAAATTAGTGGCACATGGGCTACAGTAATGGTAACAGTCAGTCAGTGCAGCGCTTGGGTGGTGACATCACCTACTCGGAGGTTTGGCAGCTTCTTGCTAAGACACCAGAGGAGGCGAACAGGGCCATATGTCGAATCTGTGGCCAGCAAGTAACGCGGGACCAGGGACCTAACGTTGACACCATGGCCCTGCATCAACATCATGCAGTGTCACCCATACGTGTTTCAGATGTGGTGGTCCATCCTGTCCCAACAGCAGCAGCACCCAGAGGAACGCCTCCCATTTCAGGGAGTCAAGGCTTCACCACCTCTGCCGAAGACAACTCCCTGTCTTTTCCATCATCTACCAGTCCAGATACTCCTGCTCCTCGGCACTCATGGTGCCAGCAGTCGTTCACCGAGACGATTGCCAAGAGACAGCGGTATGCGTCTAGCCATCCCTAGGTGCAGAAGCTGACGGTGCTCCTTTCCAAGTTGGTGGTACTGCAGTCCCTCCCTTTTCAAGTTGTGGACTCTGCACCATTCAAAGAACCGGCCAGGAAACTTGGCATTCACTTCTGCCATTGTAACGACACGGGTAGAGGCTCCTCTGGACCACCACAAGTGGTGGCAGCGGCCACGCCAAGGAGCGGGGTCTAAGTAGGTCCCGATTTTCACCAGAGCCCGCTGCAAGGCATTGTGGACTTTCTGCGGCGGGAGTCCTACCAGGTCGCTATCCCTGGTGCGACTAGCTTGCGGTGGCAGCCGATACGCAGCTAGGTACCGAATAATAAGACGAAACTCAAGTTCAGGCCAACAGGTCAGGGCAGGCGGCAGAGATTCGATGTCAGGTAACGTAGCAGTAAGGTCGGGTACACGGGCAGACAGGAAGTGATGAAAAGGGGGAAATTGATGAACAGGAATAAATATATTAACAGGGGGAAATTATTGAACAGGGGGAAATTGATGAACAGGAATAAATATATTAAAAAGGGGAAAATTATTGAACAGGGGCAAATTGATGAACAGGAATAAATATATTAACAGGGGGAAATTATTGAACAACGGGAAATTGATGAACAGGAATAAATATATTAACAGGGGGAAATTATTGAACAGAGAAAGCCATTAACGATTTTTGGGTAGTGGACATGATGATTCCCTGGGGCGAAAGCCGGG